>CM017445.1:32244485-32274485 GCA_007726485.1 Eragrostis curvula
AGTAGAGCTAGTCCCATTGAAAGCACGAGCATGTTAGCTTGTTTCCAGAAAAGAGTGAAGACCGAAGACGAGCATTTAAGCGTCAATCGTAGGTGTGTTTGGTTGGACTTTTAGCTGTTTTTGTTTTTAAAAAAGCTAAAAGCCTAACCAAGGGACTAGCTTTTTTCTAGGTGCTTTTAAAAAAGCTGTTTTTTCTAAGATGCTGATAGGGGTAGGTTTGTGTATATGCGTTCATATGGGTGAATGTGCGTGCGTCGTGAGTATCTGAGTTGTACTGTGTAATCTCAAAAAAAAATTGCTTTTTTTCTAGTTCATTTTCACGGCAGGCAAAGAGGGGCTGTGGCCGGCAGACTTTTTTGCGAAATTTACTCACCTGCCATCGGTTATGTGGTACCCGTTCGTTTCTTTTCCTCTCTCGTCGACTTCTCCCTCTCCTCCGCCACTCCTCAGCAGCTCCACCGGCGCGTCCCACCTCTGCCGGCGGCGCCCCTCCCCTTCGCGGGTCGCCCGAGATCGGGGCGGCGGAAACCGGGGCCGTGCGCGGCTGCCAGCTCGGAGAGGTTCGAATCGATGCGGCAAGATTGGGGCAGCAGGACTGGGGTGCGGGGTGCCGCACGGGATGGAGCTGCAGGGATGCGCCGGCATCGGTGGGACGTCGACAACTAGAGTTCAGGGCGGCGCGGGAGGCTACACAGGCTGTGGAGCGAGGATAGGCCTCCGTGGTCATCGGTGACTCTGTGTAAACCATGACATGCATCCTATGACGGAAGGGAAAAATGAAATTACACCTATCTCTTTCACGGATTGGTAAAATTAGATACTAGAATGGGTTCCCAATAGATTAATCAAGCTTCCAATACGAGTGATTGAGAAGAAACTCACCGTGTGTGACCAATTTTGCGGGAAGACAACTCAATCCCTATAAAAACGAACGGAAATGATCGGGAAAATGCCTAAATCATTTCCATTTTCATATTTTCTTTATCGGTCGGAATCGGAAAACGGAATCGGAATAATCGGACATTCGAAAACGAACAAGTCGGAACGAAAATATGTCAAAAACGATCGGTAAACGATATTTTAAGTCGGAATATAATAACATCGAACGACACATCCAACATCGTCTTAACTTAGACATTAACATAGAAGCACTACAAATGATGTCTCGTAGGAAGTCATTCATATCAACATAGTCTTAACTTAGACAATACAACTAGCATGTAGTCCGAACTTAATACAAATAGCACAGTGTCTGATTCATCATACATATATAGCTAAGCCTAATATGACGATCCAAGGTCCACTGCCACGAAGCAACTCCTCCTCATCATTCATATCATCGAAGGTGTTGAAGATGATGCAGAAACACCAGATGCTTTGAAGAGTTTGGAAGGGTTGAGGCCGGTGTGGGCTGTTGGGCTGATAGGCTTCCTGATGTTAGGCTATTCCAATTTCTTTGACTTCGGAACAAAACGGAAAAATTCCGAACAAAATATGGAAATATGAAATATGATCGGAATAATCCTTAAATCATTTCCGATTCCGTTTCCGACTACCCTGTACTCATTTCCGTTCCATTTTCGTTGAAATTCCGAATATTTCGGAATCGATCGGAAAAATACGGTATTCGGAATGGAACGGAATGGAATTTTACCGTTCCGTTTTCATCCCTACAGGGCATCGATTCAAGCTCAATCTCCATGGCTGGGAGTTGATTATGCTGGCTAGAAGCTCCGTGCCTTTGGAATTGACTCGAATTGCTAATTGCTCGATTAATCACTATGTGTGGAGGACGCAGAAATTCTAATCGATTAGAAGCGGAACGACCAACTTCTTTAAAATAGGAATGAACATGAGCAGGATGAATGGATAAGATCAAAGGGCCCACACATGTTTTTTATTGCAGCGTTCTAAACACCAATTATGATCATTTCTTTTTCTAAATAATTATTGTGAGAGGAAGATAATAATTTTCACAGAGCAAATTATTGTGAAGTAGGCATCTTTTATACATTGCTACTGTTGTATTTATGTGCAAATGTTAATGATGGATGCAATATTTAAAAAAATTAAGATTTTTTCTCAAATGATCATTTACATGTTAATCTCTGATAGTACACTCTTTTACGATCAATTTTCATATATACATAGTTTTTTTTAGACCATTTAGGGGCATTACAGACATTTTCGTAGTTTTTTCACAGCCACAGCAATTTCACCAAACGGTTTTCAACTTTTCTCATAACTCACAGCTCACAGCAGCTTTTTTCACAGTCATAGCCCACAGCAGCTTTTTCTCACAGCCACAGCACAACCAAACACGTCCTTAACCTGGAGTAAAGCCAGTCCCAGTGAAAGCACGAGAAATCTGTACCTTCTCAATGTTTGGGTTGTAAATTGGATGATCAGAAATACTTTTGTTACAATGTTTTCAAAACTAGTTTTTACAAATTTAGTAATTGGGTTCCACCGTAGACTGACATATTTTGGAACTCTCTAGTAATTGGCTGCTGCTGTCGTTGCGCTCTCCGCTGTCACGCAACGTCACTGGGCTGGGCAGCGCTGACTTGTCAGTGCATGAGTGGTTGCCACTTGCCAGGTCGTCACATAGCTTGGAGATACAAAACCACGCCATCTGATTAATGCATGCATTTAGCACTACGCTTTTGAATCAATTAACCACATGATCAGCTAATCCATGCTCCATTACTTTCAAGGGATCATTGGGCAGGATCTTACGAATAAATGGCATAATTCAATTTCAGATATTTCAATGAGGAGTTAATTACAAGAAAACAAATCCCTGTGTGCCTTGACCGACATGTGGCTTTACACCAATTATGATGGTGGAATCGAGTTAGCCCTTGAATTTCAAAAGATTGAATTAATCAATTTATTTGTGATTGGGATACATTAAAATGCAATCCAACACTTTCTACTCGAACATCTCTCAGTAGTCAGTACCAACATGCAACTAAAATATCATCATGGATTCATGGTACTTCCATTTGGTATTAATTACAACACGTGAGATAACATTTAGTTCTATGTATATAGATATAGCTAACTCCAATGTATGTCACATGCGTAATCATGATATTGGGAAACTTCAAAATGGAATTTGATTAGAGGAGACACTTTAACCCAATGGTAATTTAGCAAGGAGATAATGGAATGGAAATATACAATGTTGTTTCTCCCGTCCAATTTTCATGCATATATACTGCATATGTCTCTAAAGCATCACATGCCATCACAAAATTGTCCATCGGTTCCCTTCCTTTCTATTACAAACATAGCAAAAAAAAATATTGTCTTACATATTTAGTTTGAAAATAATACAAACAGAAATTTAGAATACATCATAAGTTTTGGCATAGAACCAAATTATAACTAAGCCTTAAACTGGAAAATATAATCAATCACTCAGATGGCAATGCACCTGCACTTTTCAAAGAAAGTCACAGCTCGTTCTTCGTACTCCTTCTACTTCCCTTCACGTACCGAGTAGTATTGTCAGCGTATTGCAGGAGAAGAGGGATGAACTTGATATCCATGACCATGAGTTTGGACAACAAAATCTGACATGTGTGGCATTGCTTTTTGTGCAATGAGTGTGGGTTTTTTTATTGATCTTTCATTTGAAAAATCTACCTAGTGATTTAGGTTTTACAAGCTTCATATATACAATATCACGCACAATAGAGATTAGCATGTCACTAAAATGGTGGTTACTTTTTATATAAACCATCTTCTAGCTCTTCAGGCACGAGGCAAGCTGAAAAGAGTTGGAGGTAGAGTTCATTTTTCACTCTAATTTGTAACGAGTGAAAGAGCAATAATAAAGCATCCACATGCATCCCTATTTCATATGTGTGATAGTTGTGCTTGTGTTGCTATTTGTGATCCATTCTTCTTGTAATGTAAATAGTTTTGGATTTGATCGACGTCAAACTTTCTAAACTTTGACAATTGGTAACAAAACTACTTTTGAGATTAACAATATGCAAATGATACTAGTAGTTTCATCATGAAAAAATCTATCATAATAGGTAACTCTTCTTTTAAAAAAAATATTTATGTATACATATATTATTGGTCAAAGCTGAGAAAAATTAACTTTGACTAAACTCACAAATACTTCGGGTGTGTTTGGTTTGTTGCCGTACTTTGAGAAGCATACGAGTCTATGACAAGTGGGGTTCCAGTGCGGCAAGCCACAAATGTGGCAGAGAACCAAACAATTACCTAAGAATTCGTGGCACAACTAACTTTGGCGTGGCAAGGTTCGGCAATAAATCCAACACGCCCTTACATTTCTGGACAAGACAAGAGGGATTAATAAGGAACACATATATATATGCACTTAGCTATGCAGCGCCTGAAATATTGCATACTATATTCTCTTTGGCCACTATATTCTCTTTGAAACAGCCGCGTCGCGCGCAGGAGAGGGGACCGCGCCGGAGCCCATCTTTCGATAGACACGTCGGACGCCACGCATATCAGTTTGGCCGGAACGAACCACTCAGTCGTTGACAAGTCACCGCCGCCCTGGCCGGCCTCCCGGCGACGTGCGGCCTCGCCGTGCGCCTGCGAGTCGCAGTTAGTGGCGGGGCCCCAGGATCCAAAAAAGCCGGCTCCCCGCGGGTTCTTTTGGTCGCGAAATGGTGGGACTTGGGTGCGGTCTCGGGAGATTGACCTTTGCGAGGTCGTGTGAGCTAAGCCCCGTCGCTGTTGGGCACACATTCGAGAATGGAGGTTAAGATCTGGTCGCCGAAACACTTGTTTAAGCGGGCTGCTTTCCGGATATGCACGCTGTTTTGTCATTCATTTCGTGCATGGTGATTGGTGATGATGAACAGATGACACTCGTTTGACAATACTCTGGTTCTCAGTTCGCAGATGCAGTTGCACGCAAGTATAGCCTGATTGGCGGCAATTTCTCTTAATCTAGTATCAGTTTAACTGTTGCCATATCGTGAATCGGGTACTTCAGTATTGATGCTTGTTTCGATAGTGAACCGTGCTTCAGAAATATGCGAATTATATGAGCCGGTGCGTTTGTTCTCTCCCAGATGATCCAACAGAGTGGAACTGTCCTGGAATTTTCTCTTCCTGTCTCCATGATCCGTCACCTGGTGGTTCACCTTGTGTTGCCCATTGTCGTGAGTTTGTTTCCTTCTTTTTTGCTTTTATCCTGTGACGTGCGTCTTATCTTTGCCCACATCTGGAGCCTAACAACACCCATCCTCACTAACCTGTGATTTGCCGACGACTAAACAAGCACGCACAGATAGCGACCCCAAATATATCCCGACTTGTTTATCCTCAGCCACAATCACGCACCATAAACTGGCAAGCCCGTCAAGTTGTATATAAGCCTCCCCTCGCGATCCGCAGCTCCTGCTACTGCGCAGTTCCTGGAGTTCATCTTGATCACGTCCATGGACGCGCGGCTTCACCACTATTCCGGGCCACACCACCTGCAGGTGCAGGTGCCTGCTGCTAGCCCAGCGCCCGGGCCTGCGGCAGCCGGCGGCGCCGTTCCTGACGCACTGCCGTTCCCGGACGCTGACGCTGAGCGGGGCTTAGCCCAGATCAACGCCAACGCGCTCACGATCCTCGCGCTCCTCGTGTGCGCCCTCGTCGCGGCGCTCGCGCTCCACGTCGTGATCCAGTGCGCGCTCCGCGTCACGCGCCGGGCAGCGTGCCACTACGACGACGACGGCGGCCATCAGCCGCACGCGGGGCGGCACGGCCGGTCGACGAAGATGAAGCCGCGGCGGTCGGCGCTACCGTGCCTGGCCTACTTCGCGGGCTTGGACCTGGCGGGTTCGTCGCGGTCCGAGTGCGCCATCTGCCTCGCCGAGTTCGCGCGCGGGGACCGGGTGCGCGTCCTGCCGCGCTGCAACCACGGCTTCCACGCGCGATGCATCGACCGCTGGCTCGCCGCGCGCCCGACGTGCCCCACCTGCCGCCAGCCACCGTTCCCTGACGATGAGCCCGAGGCCCCCGTCGTCGTCCCGCGACCGGACACAACGACGGCAGACCGTGTGGCGGGGCAGGCGGGCGCTGTGCAACTGGTGCGAGTCGTGGTTGTAAGCGATGACGCGGCCAGCCGTGTGGACGAACCGTAGCATACGCTGTTCCATCAGTCGTATATGTAGCAGGTCGGTGAGACGTGTTACTTGCAAAGGATAGCCCATGGCTCGTGCACTAGGTTCTGGGACTCTGCATATAGCATAGCATAGGATACGGTGCAAGAGGGCAAGCTGCCGTAGTTTGACGATTGTCAGTCCCACTGACAAGTACTCTACATGTTTAGGCCCCTTTTGGAACACGGGATTTTTTCCTATTCCTGCGTTTTTCCTGTGAACAGTCAACTGATTCCTGCGAAATTCCTGTACAATTCCTGTGAAAATCCTGCGTTCCAAAGGGGGCCTTATCGATTACGTTTGAGCTCCTTTGATATTGAACCTCCATAAAGCAAGATTCAAGTGAACTGATCTGGGATGTTATTTACTGACATGAAGCGATTCAAAACTAGTTGCCCCGTTCAAAAACTGCCATACAGTACGTCATACATAGAATATATGAACTTTGTTTTTGTTTGATATTTGGACTGTCACTTGGTTGCATTGTAGAAAGAGTGAAATACAACAGAGATCTTTGAGTCCATAATTTTGTTCAAGTGTTGTGTGACATATATTTACATCATTCAGCCTAGCTATTAGTACTAACATGGCTTGTCAGATCGTGACCATTTCGAGATGAAATGAAATAGCTGTAACTGTTTATCAAGCTAACAAAAAACTGAAAAAATAGTGTATCGATTACATTGGAATTGTAGGAATTGTTCTTTCACAAAAAAAAAAGTAGAAATTGTGAATGAGTTCAAGATGATCTACCATCTCGATGCTTTGGAAATTCCCGTATGTCCAGCCGGGGGCGGGGCTACACTATGGCCTATGGGTGCATATGCACCCACGAAATATAAAAATTTAATAATAGTTGACAAGTTTTGATCATATATGCACCCACTTACTCAACCTCAAATTATGCACACACAACGAGTAAAATTTTCTCTAGCACCCCCTATAATATTTTCTCTAGCACCACGCTATTTCAACCCTACTAGCCAAGTTGAAGGAGGCATGGACCTTTGTTCCACCCACTGGTGAAGTACAACCAGCCAATCAGGGATGCCTTTATATATTGAGTTAATTTTAAAAACCGACCAAAACTTTGTCTTTATAGTCACAAATTCACCATAGGTTCGGTTATAGTTTCACAAGGCCACAACCTTTTGCCTTAAACAATATCTCACTATCACAGTCTCACATGTCAGCAAAACACACCTAAAATTGTATACCGTATTGGTAGAGACAACATGAAAAGTTGGTAAGGTTATATGACGTTGAGTATGTCCAACTGAAATAAAAAAATGATGGCTTTGTGAAACTACACTCTAAACTTATGATGGGTTTGTGAAACATGTTCTATAGACTATACTTGGTAGGTTCGTGACAATAATGACAAAGTTTTTGAGGATTTGTAAACTTAACTTATATATTTGATGCTTAACCACTGGTTCCACCAGATCGGCCAAAGTTTGTAGACTCAAGTGCAACGGAAGCTGTATAATACTTGTGGTACCGATCAAAATATACATTCCCTTTCCTAAATGAGAGAAAAGACAAATACGTCAAGTATCATCAAAGATGGGCTGGAATGGTGTCATGGGCCTTGTTGCCTACTGGCAACAGAGGAGGGCTTTTACGTGTGATTATTCTTCTTCATTTTCTTTTCTTGTTGTCATTCCGTACCTCCAATTTTATCGTTTGTATCTCGAACAAGTGATCAGTGTATGAGTGATTTAATAATATGGCACCAGTGTCTGGGATGTTAAGAGAACCTTAATAATTTGGAACTCTTCCACTGCGTCCAGTTGGCGAGACAGAGCAGAAGCGGCAATAAGTAAAATCTTAGGTTGTGCTTGGTTGCACGTCACATTTTACCATAGGGGTCACGCATAAAGTTCGGTGCATGTGGCCAATGTTTGTTTCTTGCAAAAATTTTGCCGCCCTCAATTGTTTGGCTTGTTCTTTTTTGCATGCATGTCTATCTTTTAGCGCAAAGAACTGTGACGAGTGTGGTAAAATTGTGACCCCAATTTTCTTCGCCACAATATCTGTGGCGTGGCCAACTATAACCAAACCAAACAGCCTAGAGGCACCAAAGCCTAAACTAATGACCCAGCATTCCTCGTGTGCGCAAAGCACACGCCGTAACTCAGGGCCTCGGCGTGATTATACGTGAGGAACGTCTCAACCGAAGCGCATCATCACAGAATCGGACCCCCGGAGTGCCATGTGCTGGCAGCTGTGTCAGCAGGCGCTAGATGCCGGTGCAAAACCCAAATTGCCGGCGCGGCCCTACACCGGCCGAATTTCCCGCTGGCGCCGACGTGGCCGCGCCGCTTTGGGCACCGAAAGTTTTCTCGCGACGGCGACGGCGCGGCCGGACCGGCGGAGCCTTTCGGCCCTTTCCCTGGCCCACCCACCGGACCGGTCAGACTCGAGCCAGGGACGACGAGTCCTGCACGGCTGCACGGCTCAAGCGGCGAGTACGCTCCGACGTGTCGACCGGCGGCGACACGTGCCGGGTTCCAAATTTTTCCACAGCGTGACGTGGGATACAAGGGGCTTCGGGGACAAAAGGGGCCGGGCCCCCAGCAGCCGCGCACGCACCCTCGGCCGTTTTCTACGAGCGGTGTGTCGTACTTTCCCTTGGAAAGCAGAGAGCGAGAGCGCGGAGGCGTGTAGTACAAACCCCCGGCCGTCACGCCGCCCGTCCCGTCCGTGCGTTTCCTCCTTGTCTTCTATAGTCTCTCGAGGTCGCGTCACTCGCCGATCGAGTCCTCTCCGGAGTCTGGCCGAAGCGATCGCCGCCGCGCGCATCCGAGCCTCGCCTCGTCGCCAGGTGATCCCCTCGTCCCCTTCCGCTCTCCGATCTCAAATCTTTCCGCTGAATTCCAGTTCGTCTCCCAGGTAGAAGATCGCCTCCGTAGGAGTAGGACCCTGCTGGCGTTTTCTTTCCTTTGATTTCTCTGCATCTGTATTCTGTTTGTGCCGTGCTTCCGAGTTCCAAGATTATGAGTTGGGCTCTAGCCGAGCAGAGGATTTCGTTGGGATATCTAGGTTTCGCTACGGCGGCGTTGCGCTTTGGCACTGGTTTATGCTAGGATGCCGTCAGGTCCCAGTTCCGAAGTGGAAAAATACGCCCACTACTTGGCACCAGTTGTGCGCTGCAAAATGGTTGATAATACTAGAAGTGCAACCGTTCAAACAAGTGCTCATGGAGCTGACGCGTTACGTATACGGTGGTTATTGCAAATTCGAATTGTAGCACTCGATCCTTTCAGATGCTCTGATTTTATAGCCGTATATAATCAGCAGGCTTCTGGTTGACTGGAAATTTGATGACACAGATATTAGCTGTTTGCACAAAATTATGCAAACAAACATTTTTTTTTGTGAGTGATGATCCAGATAAACATGTACTGTTATCTTTGTTTTCAAAGTCTGTATGCGAGGGGATGATATTCGCTTCGTTTTACAAAAAAATTAGGATTAGTCAAGAGATGAAGTTTGCCTCATATCCTGACTCTGTATCTACATCATAGGTTGATACTTTTTTTTTTAGCTTTTTGGTATTTTAGCCGCTTCTAACTTTACAGTTTGTACTTTTGAACTATTGAGTACCTGATATAAATCTTTGCTTAACCTACACAACGAGATGATTCAAAGTTATTCCGGATGTCCTTAAATGCATACTGAAATTTGATCTCTGTTACAGAATACTTGAGGAATGGCTGACGAGGACATTCAACCTATTGTGTGCGACAATGGCACCGGAATGGTCAAGGTTGTTATCCTGGATGAAACTCCTTTCAGAAATGAACCATATTCTTATGAACTACTTGACCGACTCCTGATTTTGGCAGGCGGGTTTTGCCGGTGATGATGCGCCTAGGGCTGTCTTCCCTAGCATAGTGGGCAGACCACGGCACACTGGTGTCATGGTTGGTATGGGCCAGAAGGATGCCTATGTGGGTGATGAAGCTCAAGCAAAGAGAGGAATCCTGACACTGAAGTACCCAATTGAGCATGGCATTGTCAACAACTGGGATGACATGGAGAAGATCTGGCATCACACCTTCTACAACGAGCTCCGTGTCGCCCCTGAAGACCACCCTGTACTGCTGACCGAAGCCCCTCTTAATCCCAAGGCTAACAGAGAGAAGATGACACAGATCATGTTCGAGACCTTCAACTGTCCAGCGATGTATGTTGCAATTCAGGCCGTGCTTTCCTTGTATGCTAGTGGTCGAACAACTGGTAAGATTTTTATCACTTTGCGAATGGGAATAGCTGAATAAAAACATTTTCGTTTAGATAAAGAGCTAAAGAAAAACATAGGATAGGAGTGCATCTGATGACTTCTTCCCCTTGTGTGGCTGCAGGTATTGTGCTGGACTCTGGTGATGGTGTGAGCCACACTGTTCCAATATATGAAGGCTACACGCTTCCTCATGCTATTCTCCGTCTGGACCTTGCCGGACGTGACCTCACTGACCACCTAATGAAGATCCTTACAGAGAGAGGGTACTCCCTCACGACAAGTGCTGAGCGGGAAATTGTCAGGGACATAAAGGAGAAGCTCGCTTACGTTACCCTTGATTACGAGCAGGAGCTTGAAACTGCTAGGAGCAGCTCCTCTGTTGAAAAGAGCTACGAGATGCCTGATGGCCAGGTTATCACCATTGGATCAGAAAGGTTCAGGTGCCCTGAGGTGCTGTTCCAGCCATCTCTTGTTGGCATGGAATCTCCTGGCATACATGAGGCCACTTACAACTCCATCATGAAGTGTGATGTTGATATCAGGAAGGATTTATATAGTAACATTGTGCTCAGTGGAGGATCCACCATGTTCCCTGGGATCGCTGATCGCATGAGTAAAGAGATCACGTCCCTGGCTCCTAGCAGCATGAAGGTTAAAGTGATTGCACCACCTGAAAGGAAGTACAGTGTCTGGATTGGGGGCTCTATCTTGGCTTCTCTTAGTACTTTTCAGCAGGTATTTTTTTTTAATTCTATACGTCTCAATTTTTCATTAATATTTAAAGCAATCTTGTGCATATAGTATTGTGTGAGTTAGATAATAATCCATTATACGCGCCAACTCAATCCAGTTCCATGCCAACTCAATCCAATTCAAAATGGAACTATCAACACTGTACAATTCCCATAATCCAGTTTTTTGCGGGGGTCCGATAATCCAATTGGTAGAGCATAACCCATCATGTTCTCTTCCCATGCACTTAAAATGTTGTTCTATGTCTAATGTGAACAAGCATAGAATACCGTCCAAGTAATTTTCTTAAGAGAAACTTGTCATCACTGCTATCGACTTTTTTCGCAACAACAAACAATTTTCTTGCAGTGCAATTATTTTCCGTCCTCTATTCAAAATTCATGTCCTTATCTGCTTTGACATTGGGTGATTGTTTGGCAGATGTGGATCTCCAAGGGGGAGTATGATGAATCTGGTCCTGGCATTGTCCACATGAAGTGCTTCTAAGTTCCCTTTGAAGTTTGACAAGTTCCTTCAAGACGTCGACGCATCGGTGCGCGCATTGTCTTGAAGAAATACAGAGGAAGTAGAGAGGCAGGGTACATGTAAAGCGAACAAAAGTAACAATAGCAGTCTACTTCAGGTTGTGAGAGTGACCTGTACATTCTCATACAAGATAGAGTCTGGTGTCCCGGTGTTCCAGTATGAATGGTTTGTGCATTTATGTTCGTTACTGCTAAATAAATAATGGGCATTTTATATAGTTGTAAACAAATGCTTCTTATTCGGTTCCTGCTATGCAAACGAGCCTGCCCTGAGATAAGAATGATTGTATGAAGCAGCTCGTGTCGTTTTCATCCTTTTTTGATGGGTCAGTTTGTGTTTTTAACTAGGCGATGCTGAGACGCGATCGGCAAGTCACACAACACAATGATCGGCCAAAGTCACACAACAGATCACGACGCTGTTATTTTTTAGGTGGTCGAGTGAGCCGAAAGACGAAATCACGTCACAGGGCCTCCAGGCCCAGAACATGTGGTCCAACTAAAGCCCGATTAACGCGCACACCGCGCCGCGGCGTGGCAGGATCCATTTCCCGCAACCACAACCAATCAGAGCGCAGGAAACCTCGCCCCACGGATCGCCCCCCACGATCCGCCCACCTCCCACTAAACCCAATCCCAACCGTCCATCCCTCACAGATCCAACGCTCCAAACCGGCCGCGGCCTCCCGAAAACCAAACCCACCGTCCAAGCGAACCCAAAAATTTCGCAGTCTCCCGCCCACTCGTCGCCTACTTAAACGCCTCCCCCCTCCGTCCTCTCTCCTCACTCCAATTCCCCCATTCCCAAATCCTCCTCCAACCTCGCGCGCTCCGCTCCCCAGCCCGCCGCAGCAAACCCTAGCCAGCCTTCCCCGATGGCCCGCACGAAGCAGACGGCGCGCAAGTCCACCGGCGGCAAGGCCCCGAGGAAGCAGCTGGCAACGAAGGCGGCGCGCAAGTCGGCCCCGGCCACCGGCGGCGTGAAGAAGCCCCACCGCTTCCGCCCCGGCACCGTCGCGCTCCGTGAGATCCGCAAGTACCAGAAGAGCACGGAGCTGCTCATCCGCAAGCTGCCGTTCCAGCGGCTGGTGCGCGAGATCGCGCAGGACTTCAAGACCGACCTCCGCTTCCAGAGCTCCGCCGTCGCCGCGCTGCAGGAGGCCGCCGAGGCCTACCTCGTCGGGCTCTTCGAGGACACCAACCTCTGCGCCATCCACGCCAAGCGCGTCACCATCATGCCCAAGGACATCCAGCTCGCGCGCCGCATCCGTGGCGAGAGGGCCTAGAGTGGTGGTGATCTGTCCTGATCTGGGGAGGTGTAGAGATGTGTTTCCTAGTCGCTTAGCCTGTGTTTCGTCGTGGTGGTGGTGTGGTCGGTAGAAGTTTAAAATCTGTTCGTGATGTGGCTGTGTGGTGTCCTGTTGACTGGTGTGATGTAGTGTCTGATGTTACCATCTCAATATCATCAGCAATGGAAATGTTGGTTATCTCATCTGAAATCTCTGTTCTTTGTAACAATTGTCTGTATGTTTCCATGGACCCTGCCCTCGGCGATCGTGCTCTTATTCCCGTGCAACCTTTATGTTCAGATTAAGCATTTCGAGTGGTGTCCTGGCATTTCGATTTGGTGATTCCTTCTTAAATTGTTGGATCTGTAGTTTGTACCAGAGGTCATTTGTTGAGATTTGTTGCTTCTTTGTCAGTACATATCCTACTCCTATCTCTTCGTTCCCTTTTGGTGTGTTAATATATCATGACAAACTTCCAAGCACCAAAGCCCATTCTGTTCATAGTTTGTCTGTTCCTACGGATCTGATTTCAGCGAATTTGGTCCACCTATTCTGTTGTGAGCATTTGTCTACCGGACAAGTATTTTCAGACTGAATGATGCATTGGTCTTGCAGTTGAATCGTTTCAGTTTTGTAAGTGCACCTCAAATTGTTATCTCTAATCTGAAACATATGTTTCTGTTATCTAAACCATATTGGTATCTTCCTGTCGCTGGGATAGTTTAGTTGTTCACGAAGTTCAGTGCAGATATTCCTGCAGTCTCCTGTTTGTTGTATAGCATTGCAACTCAGTCACAGCAATGCAAGATAATTCTGATCCCTGCTTAAATGTGCTATTATATTGTCACAAGGTTTGCATTTTTCTGTTTGCTGCAATGTTCAGAAAAAAAATGATTAGCCCTTCCGATGTACAGCAAAAGGGCCTAAGATGCATGCGATCGATCATAGATTCATAGGTTCTTTTTCTTTATTTCTTTGACATCACTGGATCATCCCTCATTCTGTAGGCTGTATATCAGTACAAGGGTGCAATTCTTTTCAGTCAAACTGAGAAGTGTAATTTGTATGGTTCCACACTTTCTTGCTTCAATATTTGGGAAACTTGCACCACAATGTGTCTCGGCTGCACTGACTTGAACTATCTCTATTTCACAATACTTGTCGTACAGTTTAAGAAAATGCAAATTAGATATAATAAAATCGCTCTCATGATGAATCTAAAAACATAATCCTTATGTTGTTAATCCATATGATATATTTTTTTATAACTTTTTAGTCAAAATAGAAAAGTTTGATTTAGGACAGACCTAAAACAACTTGTGTTTTGAAACGGACGGAGCATTGTGCTATGAAATGTCTAAATGAGCAGTTCTCCAATATCGGTTATTAATGATTTTTGCTTGCCTCTACTGTTTCAGGCGCATCAGCTCAAACATGGTTATCTTCATTTTGGTGGCCATCCAAGTTACTTACAATGTCATATTCAACTGCTTGATTGCAAAACATTCCCAATAAACCATGGAAATAAATTTCAGTTATTGTCACCCATTTCTATTCTAGCTCAATGGTATATGGCGCTACCTGTCGCTAGCAGCTGAAATTATTCAATTTGTTTCACTACATTGTTACTACAACTTATGTTTCGTTTCATTACATTGCTACTATAACTTGTGTTTTGAAATGGAAGGAGCATTGTACTATGAAATGTCTAAATGAGTAGTTGATTTTGATCGTCTTTGTTTAAAGAATTTCGGACTGAAGTTTCCTCATGTTTTCTTTTTGCCAAATTTTGCTCCTGGTGCTCTTATACCAGATATAAATTGTATGACACAATAGTTATTATTGATGTTAATCCAAATTTGTTTTATGCATATAACTTAAAATTTTTACACTGTATCATGCATTTAGTAGTGAACTGAACGCAGTGCAACTTCTGAAGGTGATGAAATGCTGACTATGTGTCCACAGTCCAAACGGATGATGAATGATGACTTGTGAGTAGTAACTATTGGCATTTTCGACATCTTTAAATCCGGTTCGTGGTGAAAAGTTAATCATCCGTCTTCAGTGCAGGAGTCAAACAGGATGCAAGTTGCTGGAGGTGTACTTTTTGTGAGGAACGATTGCTTGTACGGTTCTGATTTCGCATTCTTAAACAATGGAAGCGTTGATAACGGCACTCCTGCCTCTAAAATATTGATCCTTCGATTTGATCAAATCCGTACGTACCTCATGGATAGATATGCCAAACCGTAGGTGATTTTGCTGGCCAGCTCCGTTGCCTGATTGATTTTGCAGAGATCACGGAGAAATTTGCTATTTTGCCCATCGTTTTGGTGGGCTTCGTTACAATACTCACTTAACATTTGTTTTTTTTAAAATGCCTACGACTACGTTGCCGCATACGCTACAATGTCTATGCCGGCTTTTCCTCTCTTTTTCTTCTCTTTTTGACTTAGAAGCCACATGAAAGGACCAAGCTGCCCCTTGTTCCATCCATGACGCATCTCTCTGTTGCAGGCGCCATTTTTTTCATCCAGAACGAGACGTGCATCAAAAATAGAAAAAAAACGCCTAGACTTAGAGAGAAAACAAAAAAAGATATTTTGCAACACTTATTCATGTCTTTTCAAATACATGGGCCAAGCATAGAGCATGATTTCCTTGCATAAAAAAAATGAATAGAGCACCACATATTAATAAGGCAACATGATTTTCTCACATAAATCCACATGCAACCATAGAGCATATAAATCCACATGCAGCAATACATAAATCCACATGATTTAAGACATAACGACACATGGTTCAAGACACACCGACATATGATTTAAGACACAACGATAAGCTCATCACTGACAATTTGTAACCTTCCTTCCTAATCTATTTTTTCTAAAATTTGCAAAGCATCCCAATCAATTTCTAGAATCGGTGCTTCCACACCCACCTCATCATCTAGAACTGTCTGAACTGTTGGTTCCTTCTCCATGACATGCATTTCAACCATCTGCCAACACTCCCCTTCACCAAGGGTTACAACCAATTCAATCATTTCAGTCCAAATCAAAACAAAAACATGCAGCTGCAGCTGGATTGTGACATACAAGCACATGCAGCCATACCTTGTTGCTGGGTTGATGGAGATCGAGCCGAATCGAGATACGGTTGCGCATCGGGGTTGAGGGTCGCGGCATCGGACGCATGGGCTGCGAGCGCCCTGTCGCCGGGGCTATGGGCGACCTCGTCCCAACACGGCTCTGAGGCGGGCGCCTCATGCGGAGGCAGCCCAGGACCGAGCCTGCCGCGCCCATCCGGTGAGGTGGCCGTCCATGCCGGCAGCGCATCAGGCGCGGGCGGCGAGAGAAGAGCCGAGGAAGGGGGCGTGGGGGGCGCAGGGCTGCCGCGCCCATTCGCGCCGTCGCCGTCCGGCGGCATCGTCGCCGGGGAGTGGGGAGCCGTCGCTGGGATGCGACCGTGAGGAGGAGGGAGTCGCTCGGTTCCTCGGGAGAGAGAAGCTGTCGTGCGAACAGAACAGAGAAGAATCGATTTCAATCGATACAGCCAGGGGTATTTTGGTCGGGTCATGTCTTTGGTAAATCGAAATTCATTAGAAAAAACGAAAAATCTGAAATGGGCATTGTAGCGTATGAAGCAACGTAGTGACAGGTATTCTAACGAAGCCCAATGTTAAGTGGGCATTATAACGAAGCCCACCAAAACTATAGGCAAAATAACAAATTTCTCTTGTTTTAGACATCGGCGGTGTAGAATTCTCCGGATCGTGTAAACTTGGCGGTGCCCGACGACATTAGGTCCGTCAGCCTCAGTTTAATGTATCTTTTTTTTCCCTAATGAAAAGGAGATAGAAACTACGAAGGTCACAGGGTCGGTCCCCTCACGTTATCGCGTTGGGAGCACGCCGTTGGGGTGTGGTCGGAAATGGACCGGCGAGCCCGGGGAATCGGCGGCAAAGTGGCACGGCACGGCAGGCTCCTCCATGGACCACGGGAATCGCAGAAACAACTTGTCCCGTCGCTGCCGCATACGCCCTGTTCGGTCGGTGTGCAAGTGAACCTTGCGACTTTCATTCGGATGCCCGGCGACGCGGAGCACTCCAGGATGCAGTATTACTTCTAGACTTGTAGTTGAGGTTGAATAACCATGTGAGTCGATGACGCATCCTATCCTGAATCCCGATTACACACTTGTTAAGGATCCCACATGTGCTTCCCCTGTTTCTCGGGCACGCTAGTAGTATCCTCGCTTGACCGCGTGGTGGCGTGCCGCCGAGTCAGGTTTCCTGCGCCCGTCGCGATAGATATCCTCAACCGCCACCATGCGGCGTCGACGTGGAATCCGCACCCCATCCATCCAATCCGCCGCCACCGTCCGGTCCTCCCACCAACGCGCCGCGGCTATTTGTAGCCTCCGGCAGATCAGACGCCTCCAGCACCGCGTCGTCGCCAACTTGCAAGTCGTGACTCTCCTCTACAGCGCCGAGCTGCCAGTCCGCGCGCCTTGTATTGCCGCACCGCTCCGCTCTCGTCGTGACGCGCGCGCCGCGACGCACCCGTCCGTCCCCGTCGCGCCACAAGACAAGGCGCCCCAACCGCCGCTCGTCTCCTATCGTCATCATCACCTGCCGATCGCCTAAGCCTCCCTCACTTCCCCCACGAAACTCTGCGTGTGTGATCAGCCGAGAGAGGAGCGAGGGGATAGAGGAACCGGCCGGCCGACTTGGGAGGAGGAGGAGGAGATGGACCACGCGGCGGAGGCGCAGCGGACGGACCTGATGACGATCACGCGGCACGTGCTGAACGAGCAGAGCCGACACCCGGAGTCCCGCGGCGACTTCACTATCCTCCTCTCCCACATCGTCCTTGGATGCAAGTTCGTCGCCTCCGCGGTCAACAAGGCCGGCCTCGCCAAGCTCATCGGACTCGCCGGTGAGACAAACGTCCAGGCAAGCAAAGAGCCACCACCCACCGCTCGCTCCCTCAGTAGTCACCTCCCTCCCTTCCTTCCTTCGCCTTTTCGTGCGCTGATGACACGTACGCGTGATCCCTCTGGGTTATCTATCTATCTACTGGAGTCGCTGACAGTCTGACGGTGCAAGCAACCCGCCGATCAGATGAAACATTTCATATTCATGGTTGTCCATCTGGCTGGGCGGCGCTCATGGATGACTATGCTCTGTTCTATCCACTGCCCTTGCTTAGAGACCTCCTGATCAAAGTGATTATCTTGCCAGTTAATTTATCTTGAGAGGCGTTGACATGCAAGTGCGCGCTGCAGGGCGAGGAACAGAAGAAGCTGGACGTGCTGTCCAACGAAGTCTTTGTCAAGGCGCTCGTCAGCAGCGGCCGCACGGTACTGCCCTCTCTCTTACACATCCGCAGACTTTATCACGTTTCTTACACGTAAAGATGTTTTTTTTCCTTCTAGTACGTCAATTGTGAACTTGGGGGATTGACTTTGCGCTTGCGTGCAGTGCGTGCTGGTGTCCGAGGAGAACGAGGAGGCCATCTTCGTCGACCCGGCCCTCCGTGGAAAGTCAGTGAATTCAGTCACCTTAATATCTTATTGTTCTTATATCAGTTGCTTGTGAATTGTTAAGACTTTTGGGTAGTATACAAGATCACAGTGTCGCTTTCTGAGATCGTGACATCCATGGGTTCTCTGCTTCAGGTACTGTGTCTGTTTTGATCCCCTGGATGGCTCCTCCAACATCGATTGTGGTGTCTCCATCGGAACGGTATGTCCGACTCCAACCAAGTGCAACTTAAAGTTAAAAATTCGGTTCATCTACAGGAGCTTATTCTGACAGATATTTCCTATTCAAAGCTCCAGCTGACATTGTATGCTGTATATTCTGTTCTGTTTAACAGATCTTTGGGATTTACATGATCAAAGATAAGGACAATGTGAGTTTGAAGGATGTACTGCAACCTGGAACGCACATGCTTGCTGCTGGATACTGCATGTATGGGAGTTCCTGCACGGTAACTATTTTCACCAACCCTTAAGATAATTCTCTGCTCCGACTCTTCTTCCCAAGTTGATTGCTGTTATGATTTGTGGCAGCTGGTGTTGAGCACAGGAAATGGAGTCAATGGTTTCACTCTTGATCCTTCCCTCGGGGAGTTCATCCTGACTCATCCAAATATCAAGGTTCATGAACAAATAATTTAGTTTTTCTTTGACAGAATAGAATACATAATTTTTGACATCTGTATTTTGTGCTCTCTCTTTTTTTTTTTGGTGCAGGTACCAAAGAAAGGGAAGATCTATTCTGTTAATGAAGGGAATGCCAAAAATTGGGATGGACCTACAACAAAGTATGTAGTGGTCATTTTGTCTTGAAATAAAGTTTCTTAATAATTTAAGCTAATTCCAACCATCATTTCAGATTTGTGGAGAAGTGTAAGTTTCCCCAGGATGGTTCATCACCTAAATCCTTGAGATATATTGGAAGGTGAGTAGGCCATCCAGTAAATTATTTTCAAACGAGACAAAACCTCTAGACCAGTGCATATCAATAGTTACTAATCAAAATGATTTTGGGAGCTTATTATCCTTTTATTATGAGCTGAAAATACCTGACATTTACTTAAAAAAAATAGGCTTGAATTTTTTTAAGAAAATTTTGTCTCTGCGGTTTTGTCGAGCTTGATGATTGCCTTGCGTTCTTCTCATCCTTGCGAATGGTGCAGTATGGTTGCTGATATCCACCGTACCTTGCTATACGGAGGCATATTTTTGTACCCTGCAGACAAGAAGAGCCCAAAGGGAAAACTTCGGTACGCCAATAGTACATACAACCTCTGTCTCTGTACAGTTTCTGGGAAATGAAAATGTCTAAATACATATAAATTCTTAATTTGGTAAATTGTGGAATGGCAGTGTTCTGTATGAAGTCTTCCCAATGTCATTCTTGATGGAACAAGCTGGAGGCCAGGCTTTCACAGGCAAACAAAGGGTGCGCTCTGGTGTCCTTTTCCCCAGATAATCCCATTCAAACTGAAAACTTGATGCCATATATTTTCATCTTTCGAATGGAGTTAAACAAAAAATGGCTATATTCTTACCTAGTTGCCATGACATAACTGATAAGTTTCTTCCAAATTTGCACTGCAGGCCCTTGAGCTTTCTCCTACTAAGCTTCATGACAGATCCCCAATATTCTTGGGGAGCTACGATGATGTGGAGGAGATCAAAGAATTGTATGCTTTAGAGTCAAGCACTGCTTGATCTGCCTGCTTGAGGACACTTGTATCTTATCATTCTCCGTACATCATCTCTATTGATCAGACCTTTTTTTGTTGCAAAACAAATATTATTCTCTGTTCATTGTCTTAATGTAAAAATCACTCTGTAAATAGCACAACTGAATAAATAACTGGTGATGTTTCATATATGTTTACTTATTTCAATCATGGTGGCCCGAGCATTTGCGGAGCTAGTATTAGCAATCTAACTATTGCAATCCCTGTATCGACAAATACATAAGGTTTTTTGAGTTTGTCCTAAGTCAACCTTTTAAATTTTGACCTTATTCTTTTTTTCTCTGATTAATATGATAATTTCTAGCCTAGAGAGCAAACGTGGTGGCTCATTTTCTTGGTGGACAAAAATATCAAGTTAATAGAATTGTGAGTACATGATGCACGTCAAATTTGGTTTGTGTAGAGAGGTGGTATTTATGAAGACATTACTTGTGCCGTTATGACAAGTTTACGGTTTTGGATGTCTTATTCATTATCACGTTTTTTATGGTAGTGGTAGACTCTTACAATCCTTTACATTAATCAAGGGAGTCGCGGTCAAACTGTTAGGGTGAAGAATACCTCAGTCAATGGGTGTACAAGTTCTTATCATGGAATGATCCTAGTGAAAACTAGATATGTGCAGCTGCAATTGGGATGTTTTTGCTCCTGGTTAAGGGGGTTTATTTTGTCGCACCCTTTTGTCTATCAAGTTGCTGAATCGAATACATTGACAATGGCTAATTGGTTACCGTAAATCATATGTATAATCTATGACAAACTGTCGTGTGTCGGCAGCCATGTAGGGAAGTTGTAACTTTTGCAAAGACGTGTCAACCTCCTAGCAATGACGGAGCTTTGTTGAGACTAAAGGGGGTCCTGCCCCCCCCCCCCCCCCCCCCCCCCAAAAAAAGTATAAAAAAATTCTTCATAAAACATCCATTGATAAGTCATTTACACTAATATATTAGACGTTTACATTAATAAATTGCGTTTATGCTAATAAATCATACTTATTTGTTGATTGTCCCCCCCCCCCCCCTCCCCCCGCGTCATTGCTTCGTAGGATAAGCAAGTGGCACTATCATGTTTAGTTATGAACTGAAAAACGTGTGCGTGTGCGTGTGTGGACCATAGACCACTAATTCACCTTGCATTATTTGCTCTCGTTTGCTTGTGAAAATGCTTGAAGAGCAGCAAATTATTTGCTGCTATTGGAATATTCATCAAGGGGTAATCTCACCACATGTCTGGACAGTGATGAGTGGATACCCAAGGCAGCTAATCACCCGAACGTTGCTTGTGCCTCAGGCAAGTTTCATTTCCAGGCCATGAACCAAACGTTGCCCCGATTTTGAGGGCTGCCAGACCAGGCAATTTTGAAAACGCACACAAGCAGGTGAAATGCCCACGCAAGTTGGTGAGGACTCCAACCAAATAAGCCCTTAATGCGTGCAACTCTCATTTTGTGGGAAAATACAGAGTTATTTACTCACTTGCTTCGTGCAAAAAACTTGCTAATTAAACCAGAAAACAATCGAAATAGCAGAACCGAACTAAGCTATCCAACAACCAAAAACAAATATCAAGGTCAAACTTTGATGTCAGATTTAAAATGTGGCTGCAAGTCCGCAAACCCCCTCTTCATTTGATTGTGCTATCAGCATTTCAGCAGCGTGTAGACATTCCGGCCAGAAAATGGTCGACCAAGCAATAAAATGGTATATTATAATTTTATTTGTTCTCTCTGTAAGAAGTGTAGTAGAGTACATAGATCAAACGTCAATGTGGAAAATTCCAAAATGATAAATACATAGACACAGACTAAAATATCTTTGGTATAAGATGATCAACATGCTTGACAACTCATGTGACTTGGGCACTTGACTATTCATCAGATCTCAGATGCTCTGATGCAGTCTGCTCTGCTTCAGCTCGCAGCTGGTAGAGCGAGAAAAAAAAACGGGGCGCTCTCTACCGCCTCAGGCTCTGCATAATGTACTGCGCGTACAGATCCCTGCAGAAAAAAATAAAACAAACCAGGTCAATGACCACACACACAACATACACATATATATCATGTCATCCACCGAGATGATGAGAACTTACATGGAGTACTGGATGGCTTCACGGGCGTCAGCGGCGGGCAAGAACTCGTTGACGGCCACCTCCTTGTTCTCGTTCTTCTTGTCTGAAAGAAAAACGCACAGTTGAAGGGAACGTGCAAACACAAACCATGAAAAGTAATTTGTTAGATCGAGAGAGACAAGCGAGCGTACAGTCTTCGAAGAAACGCTTGATCTCCTGAAGGCGGTGAGGAGACAGCTCGTTGATGTCCCTGAAATGGCGGTACTCGGGGTCGTCGGCACAGACGGCGATGATTTTGTCGTCCTTCTCTCCCTGGTCGATCATGGGCATGAGGCCGATGGCCCTGGCACGGAGGAAGGAGCCGGGGAGGACAGGTTCCTGGTCGTAAATGGCGGCGTGCAGTTGTTAGAGACGCGAGTATATAACGCGAAACATATGGTTTTTGCGCAGGGTAATTGTGCAAATCGTGCATGTTGCCGAATCAGATCAATCGCAATCAGGTCGGTCGGTCACCTGCATGAGGACGAGGACGTCCATGGGGTCGTTGTCCTCGCAGAGCGTCCTGGGGATGAAGCCGTAGTTGTGCGGGTACACGACGGACGAGTAGAGGACTCGGTCCACCTTGATGAGCCCCGTCTTCTTGTCCAGCTCGTACTTCACCTTGCTCCCCTTGGTGATCTCCACCACCTGCGAGGACAGCAACGGATCGGTCCATCAGACATTGAGATCAATAATGAAGGCGTGCGTCGATCGATCGTGGCAGAGGAGGAGGAGGTGGAGGAGATCCGGATGGATACGTACCACGTTGAACACGGCTGGCGCCTCGGGGCCGATCTCGAGGTCGTGCCATGGGTGCGCGGCGACGGAGCGCCGCGAGAGCGAGGAGAGGATGCGCTCGTTCAGGCGCGGCGCGCGGCGCTTGGGCTCCTCCACCTGCAGCTCCGCCATCGCCTCCTCCACCTCGGCCTCGGCCGCGGCGGCGGCGTGCCTGTTGTCCTGGCTCATCTTCTGCGCTGTCGTCGAGATCGAAACGGAACGGAACGGACACTCTGGTTGGGTCGCGAAAGGCTGGGTCTGCGTCGCTCGTTTTTCACGTCGTGCTCGGCGACACTGGTTGGGTCACCGCACCGCTCGCGCGGTGGCATATATAGGAGGAAGAGGAAGTGGCGGTGCGGGTGGTGGTCGACGCGGGAAGTTGGTTGGTGGTGGAGGTGGTCGACGCGGCTGACTGGCTGAGGCGTTGGCGGCACGTGGGAGTCTCATCTCGTCCGCGCCGCGCCGATGCGGTGCCGCGCTGGCGCCGGAAGCTTCCCCGCGTCGCAGGTTGTATGTAAATGCTTTGGCTCGAGCTGGCCGCAGTTATCCATCCGGTTCCCCTAAATGCTTTGGCTCGTCAAACATGTTTGCAAATTGCAAGTACTACCATGTCCGTTGTTCTTGACGAATATGCTGAACCTGAGTGCAGAGCCGGCGTTTCATAAATTTAACGTGGTGCTTTGTAGCTGTAGTTTAATAAAAGTTTGTTCCCTCTGGAAAGCAGGTACAGGCTGTGGCATCTGCCTATGTTCGGCGTGTTCGTCTCGCTGCAAAAGCGGCTGCTTTGCAGCAGCTACAGTGTTCGCAGTTATTTTTTCTGCTGCTGCTACAGTGTTTCCGCAGCTGCTACAGTGTTCGTAGTTATTTTTCTGCAGCCGCAGAGCGAAACGAAGAGGCTGGTTCAAAAGACTTTGAGATCGTGACTCACATGACTGGAGCATTACTCCCTCTTATATTAAGGGTAAACAAAGGGAAAGGTGCCGAAGCGAGATCATGACGCACATGTTGATCATAATCTGTCGTCGTGCCGATGCATGTCACTTCGGAGATCGACATGGCAACTTGCAGGGTCCAGGAACTCGTACAGGGTGACTAACCGGCACGGATAGGGATCGAATGAAATCAAGGCCAAATTCGGTGAGATATGCCCCAGGCCGAGTTGCATGGAGCAAATCCCGGTTTTTAGTAATTATATCAATTGCAGAACGTTCATATCAAATCACACCATCACAGAGCAGATGCAGGTGATAGTTATCAGTCCATATCACAAGTCACAAGAATAAAGATCAACACGACCATCAAATTTTCCTTTGGATGTGATCACTGAACAAGGCTAAGCTGATCTGAACGGAAGGTCACTTTTACAGACAAGAAGCTGGCCTCGCCAAGTTCAGAAAAACATATAGTTGAAGAACAGTATCCCTGTCTACACATGTGCAACATCACAGAAACTTGTTGCCTATCCGTGCTCGTAGAGGAACAGAATGCCCCACCCAAACTTTCACGCAGTCCTCAAGGGCGGAGAAACCAGTATTACACCATCTCCTCGGACAAAAAGGAAGGGAATATTGCGTTTGCTTGTCTGCAAGAAACACAATGAACAGTTGATTCATCAATGGTGAAGTACGAGAGAGACAGAGAACTGTTAATAAATCGATATAACTATAACATATTATAAATCTGAATATATATATATTTTTTTATAAAACTCAGACCAGCTTGGCAGTTCAACTGGAAAAAGGCAGCAAGCTGGAGCTTTAGCTGGTCTGAGCCATCCTATTATACCGTGCTAGCAGGTGAGCCACCTTGATCCAGAGAAAACAAAGGATAAACCACGAGTTTTGGTATTCCCTGTTGACTGAACCCACAGATACACTAATGCTGTTTCAGTAATATAGTAGGACAGGGAGATTGGGGATAAACTATGCATATCTGGCCAGCAATATGGTCAGGTCGACCAACAAGGCAAGCAAATTTTCATGTTGATGAATATTTATTTCTGAAGCCATATATTATTTTTTTGCACTTATGTGCTTTTAAAACTATTTAAGCACAACCTTTTGCCTGACACTAACCCAAAAGTTTGACCAATGACCAGGTGACTAGAGAGACATTGGACAGGTCCATTTCCAGCCAAATTTGAGAATATTGGTCCAATCTGTAATGTCAACCTTGCAGTCTGAGTATTTACATGGATCATAACAAGAACAGCTAATCAGCACCACGCACAGTGACCGTGTATATTGTTATGCAAAGCAAGTATCAGGCAGGAGTTGGTGGCGGTGAAGTTGCAAAAAGAATGTAAGGATGTTGAGTTCATGGTCAATTTTTAGGATGATCGTTAAGTTGCTCCCTATATGTTTGATGCAGACAAGATAAATATAAAGCGTATCAATGCGTCGGCCTTGGATGATCAAATTGACACTTGAAGAACTGATAAATGTGTAATCAAGAAGTCAACAATGTTAGATGTATATGTATTCTTGTAGTTTTCCCATTGTATAAGGGGTTTTGTGCATATTTGCCTACACCTGTACATGTATATATTTGGGCCTATTGCCCCCATGATGAATACAAGTGCTATTCATAACATGGTAACAGAGCCACGTTAGGGTTCGGTTTTCTCTCCTTCCTAGCGACCCTGGGCGTTGCACTTGCGCCTATCACACCAATTTTCTTCGCCGTTCTTCTTTTCTTGAAGTCCGGCTGTGTTCCAAGTTCTTCATCTTGAACTCGTCGGTGCTGCTCTTCGTTCTGAGCAGTACGCGTCTCCTCTTCACTTCGGATCGCCGGCAGGACGACGACTTCGTCCTTTTTCGCGACAAGCCGCCGCCGCCTCTTCCGATTCCACGACACCGCCGTCGCGCCAGTTGCTGCTGCGCGTCTATTCCCGCCGCCGTGCCGTCTAATTGGGTCGCCGGAGTACAACAAGGTCGTCGCCGCGTCTGATTCTTCGCCGGATTCGTCGCGCCGCCGCCGGAAGTCGCCGGATTTGATCACCGCCGCCGCCGGAATCGTGTTCGTTGGACGTCGGCTCGATTTGATTTCGAGCCGGCTCGTCTTGACGGTCGGCTCGGCTCGTCGGCTCGGCTCGTCAGCTCGGCTCGTTTGGTCGGCTCGGCTCGTCTGGTCAGCTCGGCTCATCTGGTCGGCTCAGATCGTCGGCTCGGCTCGGCTGGTCGGCTAAGCTCGTCGGCTCGTCTTGTTTCGGTTAAAAAAAAAAAAAAAAAAAAAAAAAAAAAAAAAAAAAAACCTTGCTGCTGCTTGCGCCCTCGCCGTCGCCTGCCGCTGTTTTCATTTGCGCTCTCGTCGTCGCTATGGCTCCTTCTTCGACTTGATCTGGAGGGGTTGCTGTTCTTCGCTGTCCGGTGCTTTTTAATGGCACCAACTATCGTGATTGGGTACCTCGTCTTCGGATTCATATGCGTGGTTTGCGTCTTTGGGAGTTTCTTACTGGCGAGCTGCCTTGTCCACCTCGTCCTATTGCTCCTACACAGTCTGTGCTTCCGGTGAAGCCCATTCTTTCTGAGACAGCTACTGATGATGAGGAGAAGGCTTTTGATAAGTTGCTTGCTGATTATGATGCTAGTGTCGAGCAGTTACAGGTTGATTATGATGATCTTATGTCCTCTTATGAGTCCCAGTTTGCTACCTACAGGGCCTGGATTGATGAGGATGCTCGAGCTGCTTCTATTCTTGTTGCTAGCATGGAGGATCGGTTTTCTGCTGATATTGTTGAGTTTGAGTATGCACATCAGACGTGGGCTTTTCTTCGCGAGCGTTATGAGCCTACTGGACAGTCCACTTTTCTTGCTGTCGTTCGTGAGGAGCAGCTTGTTCGACAGGGTGATGGCACAGTTGATGATTTCTATGGTCAGATATCTACTATTTGGCGTCAGATTGACACTCTTGGTCCTCAGTTGTCTCCCAGCACTTGTCAGTCCTGCCAGAGTCAGAAGAAGTTTCTGGAGATTCGTCGCACTTATGACTTCTTGACGCGGCTTCGTGATGAGTTTGAGCCACGCCGTGCTCAGTTGCTTGCTCGTCACCCTTGTGTTACTCTCATGGAGGCTCTTGCTCAGGTTTGTAATGAGGAGACTCGTCTTCGTGCTGCTGGTCTGTTACAGTACTCTTCAGTGTTGGCTGCTCGCTCTTCGCCGTCGGCTCCTCGTTCTCCTTTGTCTCCAGCTGCTACTCCTCCTGTGGTGCCTTCCTCCATGGCGCATTCTTCTGGGAGTCGGACTGGCAGTAGTGCTCTTCAGTGCGATCATTGTGGTAAAGAGGGTCATGTGGAGGCTTATTGTTTCAAGAAGAGGAAGGAACAACGGGCTCGTTCTCGTCGGTCTTCACAGGGTGCTGGTAGCTCTGGTACTGGAGGGTCTCAGAGGAGTTCTACTGGTTCTGACACACAGGAGATCATCAGGTTGCTCGGTCGCCTCGTCGCCTCTCCGTCTCCAGGAGCTGTTAGTTCTGTGACTCAGTCCTCTGCACTGTCTGGTTCTGCTGCTGCTTCTCAATCTTCCCCTGAGGGATCACGTCCCCCTTCTACTCTAGGTACTTGTCCATGGATTCTTGATTCTGGTGCTTCTTTTCATATGACTACATATCGCTCTTGTCTTTCTTCCATAGTTTCTCCATCTCGCTCTCCTTTTGTTCATACTGCCGATGGATCTCCTCTTCCTGTTGTAGGGCAGGGCACTCTTTTATCTGACGCTTTTTCCGTTCCTGATGTTTCTTGTGTACCTGATTTGACCATGCAGCTTATGTCCGCTAGCCAACTTACTGATTATGATTGTCGTGTGATTCTTGATCCTGATTTTTTTTATGTTCAGGATCGATCCACGGGTCAGGTGATTGGCACTGGCCCCCGGCGCCGTGATTCACAGCGTCTTTGGGAGCTTGACTGGCTACATCTTCCTTCCGCTGCGCCTGCCAGTCCAGTTGGTTCTGCTTTTGCTGCTTCTTCGACGTCGTCTTTTGCTCAGTGGCATCATCGCTTGGGTCATATTTGTGGCTCTCGGTTGTCGGCTTTGATTCGTCGTGATCTTTTAGGGTCTGTTTCAGGTCATGAGTCTTTAGCTCAGTGTGAGGGATGTAGGTTAGGCAAGCAGATACAGCTTCCTTACCATTCTAGTGAGTCAGTGTCACAGCGTCATTTTGATCTTGTTCATTCAGATGTATGGGGTCCTGCTCCCTTTGTTTCTACAGGGGGACAACGATATTATATACTTTTTATAGATGATTTTTCTCGCCACACATGGATTTATTTTATGAAACATCGTAGTGAGGCTTTATCCATCTATAAGACTTTTACTACTATGATTCGTGCTCATTTTGACACTTCTATTCGTGTCTTTCGTGCCGACTCCGCAGGAGAGTATCTTTCTGAAGCTCTTCGTCAGGTTCTTTCTGAGCAAGGCACTCTTGCTCAGTTTTCATGTCCTGGTGCTCATGCCCAGAATGGTGTCGCTGAGCGTAAGTATCGTCATTTTCTTGAGACTGCTCATGCTCTTATGATTGCTTCTTCTGTTCCTCCTCATTTTTGGGCCGAGGCTGTTTCTACTGCCAATTTTTTGGTTAATATTCAGCCTTCATCAGCTCTTCATGGAGGGATTCCTTATGAGCGTCTTTACGGCAAGTTGCCTGATTATTCCAGCCTTCGTCTTTTTAGCTGTGTATGTTATGTGCTTCTTGCACCTCGCGAGCGCACTAAGCTGACCGCTCAGTCTGTTGAGTGTGTTTTTCTAGGCTATAGTGCTGAGCATAAGGGATATCGGTGTTGGGATCCCGTTGGTCGTCGGATGCGGATTTCTCGAGATGTTGTTTTTGACGAGTCACGTCCTTACTACCCTCGTCCATCTTCAGACACCTCTTCTGCATCTTTAGTTGACCCACTTTCCTTCTTGACTTTGCCTGATGTCTCTATTGTCAGTACTCGCCTGGTGCCTCCTCCGCAGGCACCTTCTTCTATCATGCCTCCTTCACCGGCATCGGCACCCTCTTCGGTGGTGCCTTCTTCACTTGTGCCTTCTTCATTGGCACCGGCACCTTCTCCTGTGGTGTCTTCTTCACCTGTGGCTTCTCGACGGTCTTCTACGGGTCCTTCTACGAACCCTGACTACTCTTTGAAGCCACCAGTGACACGTCTATACTCGACGTGTTCCACCTTCCTCTGATGTGTCATCTTTTTCTGATGAGCCTTCTACTCCTGATGCGCCATCTTCTATGATTGATGCATCTTCCTCAGAGGATCTTTCGCCAGAGCAGCTTATCAGACGTGGTGCTCGTCTTCGTCAGCGTCCTGATTTTTATTCTCCTTCTGCCTATTCTACCACGGTTCTTTCTGAACCAACCTCTTATCGTGATGCTATTCTTCATCAGGAATGGCAGCACGCTATGGCAGAGGAGATTGCTGCTCTTGAGCGTACAGGCACGTGGGATCTTGTTCCTCTTCGTGCACGTGTTCGTCCTATTACCTGTAAGTGGGTCTATACGGTTAAGACCCGCTCTGATGGTTCCTTTGAGCGCTATAAGGCTCGTCTTGTGGCTCGTGGTTTTCAGCAGGAGCATGGCCGTGACTATGATGAGACTTTTGCGCCTGTTGCTCATATGACCACTGTTCGCACTCTTCTTGCTGTGGCCTCTGTTCGTGAGTGGTCCATCTCTCAGCTTGATGTCAAGAATGCCTTTCTTAATGGTGAGTTGCATGAGGAGGTGTATATGCGTCCTCCACCTGGGTATTCTGTTCCTGAGGGTATGGTTTGTCGTCTTCGTCGCTCACTTTATGGCCTTAAGCAGGCTCCTCGTGCTTGGTTTCAGCGCTTTGCTTTTGTGGTCACTGCTGCTGGCTTTTCTGCC
>CM017445.1:32281985-32284485 GCA_007726485.1 Eragrostis curvula
ATTGGATCTAGTCCTCCGCGAAAAGTAAGAAATTCTGCGTATTTGGACCAATTCAAGGTGAAAAAGGGGGTTTTGCCGAAGCAAGTCAAACCTCCCCCTAGCCCATATGCGACGAAGATTTTTTGTTGCTGTCGGAATAAGAAAAAGACCTTTACTACCTTTTCTTGGAATTGAAGGTCAGATACTAAAATCGAGGCTTCGCCTTTTCTTATCTTCTTCCCGGCACAAAAAGAGGGATTAGCATTATTGACCCCATGAGAAAGCACTAACACCTTCCTCGTTGGGGCTCCCGTCGTCCGTTTGTTTTGTTTTGAATTGACATAGAGAAATCTTTCTCGCGTTCCCTTAATTCAGGAATAGGTTCTTATTAATAAATTGTATATTATTAACATAGATAGAGGTTTGATGCAAAATAATATCGATCTTATTAAAATAAATCCAAATTATAGATTCCAGCAGTAGATGAATAATTGCAAATTTTTGTGTGTACGGTCTACTTGCTTTTTTTCACAATACCTGTAAATGAAAGAAAACTTACTGAATAGGCCTACTGTCTACTTTTCTCAGGGAGATGGTTAAGGACCTCAGAAGATAGAGGAGGGCGCCAGGCGCAGATTTCCGGAAGAGGAGGGCGCCAGGCGCAGATTTCCGGAATACTTCTACGGGGAATGCTCATTCAATGAGCATTCTCCATATTATGCCTTGAAGAGGACTCGAACCTCCACGCTCTTTAGCACGAGATTTTGAGTCTCGCGTGTCTACCATTTCACCATCAAGGCATCTTGAAAGTGAATCATATTCCATGAATATGATATCTATCGAATGTGATATATGGAATATATGACAAAGGTGGAGTCTTGGAGTATTTCGATCGATCGGTCATATAGGCCTGAGTCAGACATTCTCTCGGGTTTTTTTTTTCTCTCCTATTTTTTTTTTCTGTCATATTTTTTCTCCTATTTTTCTATCCTCTAGGATGCTTCTCCGAGGGCCAATGAGACTATTATACGATACGAGTTTTCTGTCTACTTTCTGATAGTATAGGAATAGCAGTCACAGAAGGAGGATCACAAATAAGTGTATTCTTACTAGATGAGACATCTTCCACTGGTATGAGAAAGCACGAAAAGGTAATGACGAGCGTAGAAGCGAAAGAACAGCCTGGTTTGTCAAGGGAATGACCCCCTGGCCACGTATTTCCATATAAAGGATACGACGAGGATAGTTCATTAATATCCGAAGTAACTACTTTATCCCCAGACCTATAAACAATGGGTTATTTATGAGACCCTGTTCTACTATTTGGTTTGATCTTGTAGTCCAAAGAATTCCATACCATGACGTATCTGGGATAGTAGTCATTAGTGAAAAAGGAATAGTTATACAAACGAGTGAAGTAAACCCATCTCATAGGTTATTCAGTAGCCATCGCAGGTTTCATTACTTTTCTTCCATTCAAATTCAAAAAAGCTCTTAAAAAAAAGGACGAATTTGTTGCTTCATCCAAATGTGTAAAAGATCATAGTCGCACCTTTTTTATTTAATGAGTTGATATTAATTGAATATCTTTTTTTTTTTTAGATTTTTGCAACTTACTTGCTTTGATACCTAGTTCCAATGCCATATTAAACATGAACTCATATCGGCAGTCGCCCTATTCTGCTTTCCTCATTAGAAAGAATAGATACAAGTTCTCGTACGAGGTTTTTGAACAGAACTTCGATAGGCGAGAGGTGTAAGCACCGCGAGGTGTGAAGCGATCTCGTACTAAACGAATGGAACTTTCCATGGAAAGTCAAGAAATTCTCATCGAAACATCGAGAAATTGTGCATATAGAAAACTCTAAAGAAAAAAAAAGGAGACCTTGAATGTAATTAAACTTACTTTTTCCAATCGTTTTCAAAAAATCTATTTCTGCTTTTTTGCATCCTGTTTTGCTTATTTTCCTCGAAGAGAAATATCCGCATCGATACAACAACGTATTGGTCCTGAATATGCCGGTCCCCTGGGACTGCTTCAAGCTATAGCAGATGGAACTAAACTAATTTAGTCAGCCAACAACATAAAATCTTGGTTTCGACAGTGAGCTTCATGGTACATTGAGCAAATTAGGCCCCGTCGGTTCTAGACAATCTTATTTTTCTGCACATAAAGAAATAAAGAAGCCATTGCAATTGCCGGAAATACTAAGCCTACTAAAGGCACAAAAATAGATCGCCGAGTTGCCTGAATCTTCTCTCTCGGTTACTCAGTGGAGTTCTTATTGTTCTTATGTTATGGTATGAATATACCATACCAATTCGTTATGTATGGATGGTGGGGAATCTCCTTGCTATTACTCAAACAAGCATGAAACGTATGCTTGCATATTCGTCCATAGGGCAAATCGGATTTCGAAAGTCAACTTTTCTTTTCAATATCTTTCTTTTTTTTTTTCAGAATCCTATTTTTGTTCTTCCACCAATAGACTGCGAATGAGAAAAGAGGGTTTTTTTCCCT
>CM017445.1:32289485-32458569 GCA_007726485.1 Eragrostis curvula
CCATTGAGGTCCCCTTTTACCATAACTTCTGCTCGTTGCAAACCCACTGTTCTCTATTCACTATCATTCCGCGTCTTCGACTTCTATTAGTTTCTTTTCTTCTTTAATGCAATAGCTATAGTTTGATATAGAATCCATTTCTCAAAGTAATGGATGAGAAGTTTTTTACTCCACGAGAAATTGAACAAAAAGCTGCCGAATTGGCCTATTTCTTGCGCGTACCGATTGAAGTATTTTGAGTACCAATTGCAATTTTTAAAAATTGTAAGGATATTTTCGAGTATTTATCTAAAGGAAGGTTTCCTCCGCAAGGTTCGTCCACGGAGGGTGAGTCAGGGCCTAAGATCAGGCCGAAAGGCGTAGTCGATGGACAACAGGTTAATATTCCTGTTGATAGAAAAAAACTATTAACATAGAACTACCAAAATAAAACTAGACATATACACGAAAAACCCTATTATTAATAATTAATAAAAACAGATACACCCAATACGTCAAAACTCATTGCCCAAGGGTAGAGAAAGACCGTTTCCACATCAAAAACAACAAAAACTAGCGCAAACATGTAATAGCGTATTCGAAATTGTAACCAAGCACCCCCCATGGGTTCTATACCCGATTCATAACTAGAAAGCTTCTCTGGTCCTTCACTAGCCGGGGCTAAAAGTCCTGAAATCCAAAATACCAAAATAGGAATAAGGCTTGTAGCCTGCTCCAGTCCCCTTACGAAACTTTCGTTATTGGGTTAGCTATGAATCGATATTATTCCATTCCAATTTCTTCCCGAAACTTCCCAAGAGAAAAATCCCGAATTGGATCCAAAAGGGCACCCAGCCCTTTTTCCAATGCCGAATCGACGACCTGTGTATAAAAAAAAAGAGAAATTTTTTGGATTTAAGAAAAAAAAAAAAGAATTCTAGCAATTTTCATTTTCCAACCTTAGTCTATATGTTGCTCGTGAGCCGCCAAGTACCAGTCTCGCAACAGTACTGGCGTTAAAGGATCGGTCCTTCACTTGCGGTAGCTACACCACCGACAGAATTTAAAGAACCTAAAGGAGCATGGGTCATATATTCTGCCGGTTCGGAGGGCGGGGATATCCCGACCCTACTATCATTATGCCTTTGCAATGTTACTTGTTTCTTTAGCAGATCCCCCGCTAATCCAAGTGAGCTTTCAAATATTTGTCCCACATTCATTCGTGAGGGTACTCCTAGGGGATTGAAGACCATATCAACGGGTGTTCCATCTTGCAAATAGGGCGGAATTTGTCGAACGAACCACACTCCTTCGTAGACGTCAGGAGTCCATTGATGAAAAGGGGCTGGGGAAAGCTTGAACCCAAGTCCTACAGTGATGAATAGCCGAAGCTAACTTCAGTAAAGCTGAGGGTACGAAAGAATTGGTTGAAGCAAAGCTAGCTCTCAAGCGGGCTAGGATACGAGTCGAAGCTAAACCCTCCTTTATTCCCTAACCATAGTATTTATCCTATTTTTCGGTCCTAAAGGGAAAACCTTGCAGCTTACTTGCTATATTATATCCCCGCTAAATAATAAAACAGGATATTCTGTTTCATAATTATGAAAGAGAGTTCTTTTTATTTAGTATTATTCCTCATTAGGCTGCAGTCGATGGTTCTTTTTTAGTTCCATCTCTACTACAAAACTGGACATGAGAGTTTCTTCTCATCCAGCTCCTCGCGAATGAAATGAGAAAGCGTGCAAATTTCTCTAATTCCATAATATTTAAAAATATTACGGATAGATCCACATCAATATATAATAGAATTTTGTTTCCCTTCATACGGCTCGAATCATTCTCAGATGCCCCGAGAGGCATCTTTCCTTATGATCTGGTGGTTCACACGCGCGCAAACGAGCACCGGCCAAGGCCTTCATGTATGGGTGACAGATCGGCCATAGGAGTACTCCGGGATATACACCAGGGCAACTAATGTCGAGCATACGATGATGCCGCCCGTTTTCATTTCGTGAAAGTCCCCGGCAGAGGAAAGGGCCTTATTCTTATTAATTAGGGGAGTTCCGGTAGCTACCAGAGTCCGAAAAAGAAGAGCAAAGCAAAAGTAGCATGACCAAAAGTGAACCAACCCCTTGGACTGCTCCGAAAAACGCACGGGTGCTACAGAGAGGTATGTTTTTATATCCCGCATTGAAAATCCTCCTTCCTTATTGGAATACATATATGATCAGATACTTCTTTCTTTGTGTCGTATAGACTCAGAGTTCTGGTAACAGGCTTGACCAGCGATTCACATGGCATCATCAAATGATACAAGTCTTGGATAAGAATCTACAACGCACTAGAACGCCCTTGTTGACGAGAAAAAAGTCTTATTTTGGAAGATTGGAAAACTTTTTTGATTAAAAGTCTATGAGTTAAGGTCCGGAGGTGGCTAACGTGGTCGTTTAACGAATGGCTATAGCCCACGATCAAAGTATACCACCTGTCGTTTTTAGGGTTGAATAGCTCCATTTCTGAGGGTGCAGAAGGGTTGGGCTGTTCGCCCATTAATGCGGTACGTGAGCTGGGTTCAGAACGTCGTGAGACAGTTCGGTCCATATCCGGTGTGGGCGTTAGAGCATTGAGAGGACCTTTCCCTAGTACGAGAGGACCGGGAAGGACGCACCTCTGGTGTACCAGTTATCGTGCCTACGGTAAACGCTGGGTAGCCAAGACTGCTTATCTCTTTCATCTCAATTTAACATTTTCCGAAACGCGGCTAGACCGAGGCAGAGCAAGAGTGCAGCTTCAACCGATCCCCGGCGACATCTTTTAGGAAGCGACTCATAGAATGGCAGAGGCAAATAGAGCTCTTGCACATTTTCGTTAATCCATGAACAGAATCTAGCCCTCACTCAACCGACCTGCTACCTGGAAATCCCCAATGCACCAATGTACTCAAAAGGTCCAATAGTGTATGTATATTGGCCCTTTTGAGACAATTATACGTTCTAGAAGGCAATTCTAATTGATCAATAAAAATGAGCCCGGAAGAGGAACCGAACCCCTCCCTTTAAAAAGGGCCTTACTTAAAGGCGCGCCCTGGGTTGAGTGCTCCGCCGTTGTTCGGATCTTGACCGAGTCCGAGCTTCCCAAGCTCTATGCTTTTTGGGTGCCAACAGTTCATCACGGAAGAAAGAACTCACAGAGCCGGTATCGCTAACTAATAGTACTATGGTGCATGGCTGTCGTCAGCTCGTGCCGTAAGGTGTTGGGTTAAGTCTCGCAACGAGCGCAACCCTCGTGTTTAGTTGCCACTATGAGTTTGGAACCCTGAACAGACCGCCGGTGTTAAGCCGGAGTTGGGTCCTCATATCGATCCGAATGAATCAGTCTTTCTACAGAGGTCAATCTTTGCCTATTAGGCAAGAGGATAGTAAGTTCGAAATTCTGTCTCGGTAGGACATGGATTTCGCTTATGAACCAACGCAAATTCTTGATGTAAATAATTGAACATACTGGTTTCTCCCAACAAGAGCACAGCGAACTTCGAAATAAGAAACGCTTTCAATTTGCATGCATGTCTTTAGCCCATCGCTACCGCAGAATATTCACTTTATAAATTGTATTTATAAATAAGATTACCCGAATGATATAACGCGGATAAATAAAAGGAATGACGGGATGGCAAGTATAGGTAATTCATGGTCAAGAAAGTAGAAGTCAAAACCTACAAGAAGCAATGGTATTTCAGGTTGGATATATGCAAGAAAACAAGTAGTAGAAATGCTAGGGTATACCAATCCACCTAGTCGACTTCTTGTATTTTTTGTGAGTTGTGTATCCACTCCAATAATACTAGTTAAGAGGGGTCATGTAAAGAACAGGTTCCAAATCACGATCAATTCCCTTTTCAAAGCCGGCTGCAGCAGCTCGGGCTCTTCCTGCATGCCACAAATGGCCCACAAAAAAGAAGAATCCTAGAACAAAATGGGAAGTAGCCGAGTATAGCGAGTTTTTTTTAAGCGGATCCAGGAATTTTTTTTGAATAGAAAGTCAATGTATCTAACCAATTATTTCACAGGAGTCCTAGCTGCTGGGTCTCTTAACCCCTTCCTTTTTCTGCCCATCGGAGTTATTTCCCAAGGACTTGCCATGGTAAGGGGGAGAAGGGGGAAGAAGCACACTTGAAGAGCGCAGTACAACGGGGAGTATTCCGGGGTGTAGTAAGTCAATTTATAATCTTTAACACCAGCTTGAAATCCAACACCTGCTTTAGTTTCTGTTTGTGGTGACATAAGTCCCTCCCTACAACTCATGAATTAAGAATTCTCACAACGACAGGGTCTACTCGATATAGATTAAGCGTCTCTCTCCCCCCCCCCCCCCTCCCTCCTTTTTTAGAGTATTCTAAATCATACTATAACGCTTGATATTCATTCTTTTTTTTTCTAATCAGAATTTGCAAGTTCCCCAAGCTGTCCTTCCCGATACTGTATTTGAAGCAGTTCTTCGAATCCTTAGGAGGCCTTCCTCCACTAGCAGGTTTCTTCGGAAAACTCTATCTATTCTGGTGTGGGTCCAATAATTTGATCAATACGCCCTGCACTTTTTTCTGAAAATCCGCAGGTTTACCATAATAATCCGTTGACCAGGGCGCGCTTTTCAAAATAAGGAAGAAATGCGTACAGGAAGGATGGGCTCCGGGTCACTCTCTTCACTGATGCTTCGAAGCTTCCACCTTGAACTCGTCAAAGCAAACCTACTGAATGTTGAATCTCGATCGATGTCAGAAACCAACCGGCGCACTAGAATGGATAGCACAGGTCGGAGGTGAAGCTTCTAGACCCACCCCTTCTTTATACTAATCTTAACGTTGTGGGGCTTTCTAAAAAAAAGGCTTCGCTATCGCTCATGGCTTGGTACAAGTAGAAACTATCAATTCTTTTTCGAAATCGGAATTATTAAAAGAAGTTTATGGACTGATATGGATTCTACCTATTTTGACCCTCCTACTGGGAATCACAATAGAAGTGAGCAGTTTTTGATGTCTGATCTTGGTCCTCTTCGTTACTTTCTTGGGATTGAGATTTCCTCTACGCCTGAGGGGTTTTATCTATCCCAAGAAAAGTACATTCATGACCTTCTTGATCGTGCTTCTCTCACTGATTATCGCACCGTTGAGACTCCCATGGAGCTCAATGTTCATCTTCGTGCCACTGATGGTGAGCCTCTCACTGATCCTACTCGATATCGTCATATTGTGGGGAGTCTTGTTTATCTTGGTGTTACTCGTCCTGATATCTCGCATTCTGTACATATCCTGAGTCAGTTTGTTTCAGCTCCCACTCAGCTCCACTATACTCACTTGCTTCGTGTCCTGCGTTATCTTCGTGGGACTATATCTCGTCGCTTGTTCTTTCCCTGCTCCAGCTCTTTACAGCTCAAGGCATATTGTGATGCTACCTGGGCTAGTGATTCCTCTGATCGTCGATCTCTTTCTGCTTTTTGTGTGTTTCTTGGTGGTTCTCTCATTGCTTGGAAGACTAAAAAGCAGACAGCAGTTTCTCGTTCGAGTGCAGAGGCTGAGTTGCGTGCTATGGCTCTTGTGACGGCAGAGGTTACTTGGTTGCGGTGGTTGCTTGAGGATTTTGGTGTTTCTGTTTCCATGCCGACTCCTCTTTTATCTGACAGTACAGGTGCTATCAGTATGGCTCGTGATCCGGTGAAGCATGAGCTCAGTAAGCATGTTGGTGTTGATGCTTTTTATACACGAGCGCAGGTACAGGATGGTATTGTTGCTCCTCAGTATGTGCCTTCAGAGATTCAGTTGGCTGATTTATTTACAAAGGCACAGACTAGCGCTCGGCACAGGTTCTATCTCTCCAAACTCAGTGTGCTTGATCCACCCTGAGTTTGAGGGGGGTGTTAGATGTATATGTATTTTTGTAGTTTCCCCATTGTATAAGGGGTTTTGTGCATATTTGTCTACACCTGTACATGTATATATTTAGACCTATTGCCCCCATGATGAATACAAGTGCTATTCATAACAAACAATACTTACATGGACAATCTCCTCATAAGTCTCATCATCAATTTCCACAGTAGTCACTACCTCCTCAACATCTCCAAGTATCATATTGAGATGCTGGTCATAAGCCTGGATTGAAGGTAGCATGAAGACATCTTAGAGTCCAGAAACCAAAATGTGAATATCATGGTGCATAATCAGGGAGCGATCAAATCAAGTGGATTGTCAGCCTCTGTAAATCATCAAAGCTGTTTGAACATACAACTGAACAACTACGAATACATATAGCAAGAAAAAAATGGGGATCATATAACCCATTGCCTAAACAAGCTTTCAGAAGGGAGAAAAAAAGAGAAGGAAAATCATACAAGCAGATAACAGTTGCAATGCTATCTGGAACATAGCTGGAAACATAAGGTCAAAAGTCCAAATGTCCAATGGACATCTACTTAAGGAATGCCACAACCTAGCTTTGTTTTTACATACAAGTTAAAGCCTTCATGATCAACTATTCAGATCCTACTTACTGGCCAATGCAAAATTAGACAAGAACTTTGGCTCTAGAAACCGAGATTTAAATGAAGCGGTTCATTATTTGATAATAATAGCTTGTTCAGCATTCCGGGGAAAAAAAAAAGATGATATCAGAATATCCGCTGTTTCAATGGTGAGGTAGCATTGTGCTGCATGGCGTGTACATATAACTCAGCAGAACTGTAAACCGCGTCAATTTTAGTCTAAAATAATACTTTCAGTTCCATTGCGTACAAATACACTGAGCAAGAGTTCTAATTTTATTTACTTCGAGATATTTCCAAACAGAAACAATTAAGCACAACTCGAAGCACAACATAACAGCTAGTAAACGACAGGAAGCGCCTCCACACAAGCGAGCGAGGGAAGAACCATGAAGAGGGACGCGAGAGCCGTACATGAAGCTTGCCGCGGAGCTCGCGCTCGGAGCGGAGCTTGACATAGATGCGCTCGTCGAGGCTGAGCCGGATGAGATCCAGCGGCTCCTTCACCGCCATGTCCTCCTCCGTCGCCATCGCTGCTCCTCGCCCCTCTTCCCCCCTTCTCGATTCGCGATCTGAGGAGTAAACCCTAACCCTGATTCGAGTCGAACTCGCGGAACAGCTGCCGCCTGCGCTTGGTTTCGCCTACGCGTGTCGTGTGGGGTCCGTGTGGCAGAACCCAAACTCGTTCCGGTCAAGATTTCGGGCCTGTGTTTCGGGCCTTTCGGCCGCTTTTGTGCGACGTGGGCTAGTTCTTCTATGGCCCCTACCTTTTGGACCAAATAAAACACCCTTTTTAGGCCCTATTATGTTTTCTGGGCTGGTGCTCATTTGTTAATTTGACCCATTTCAGTTTCACACCAGTATATTGAATGGCACAAAAACATGAGCAGCATGTACTACCGCTTTCCCCACAGAAAAACTGCAAGAGTCTGTCTCTTTTTTCCTCTGCAAATTATCTTCAAGAGACAGGTACAGCAAACATGCACTAATGTACTGTAGACTCTAGTAACCCAGACTCGGTCATTTGGACCGTTTCATGTGCAACCAAAGCCAACCCTTGTAAACACCAAAGCTTTCCGGCAGGGTGCACTAAGCTGGCGATCGAGAGTTGGCTGTCCTTGACCTTGAAGGTTGAAGCACGGCCTATAAAATGTCAGCTTCTTTCCTGATCGATCAGTCAGGATCGGAGCGCGAACAACTTGTGCAATACTCACCTGATCTCCGTCCAGACGCAGCTGAAACCCATTTCTCTTCAACCGGGTCGTGCCCTGCTCCATCTTCTTCCCTGCGTGCTTCCATCTTCTTCCATGCGTCCTTTCTGTTGGAATTGACCTCAGTCAATACCTAATTGGACCGAAAGGCCCACCTTAAGCCCAACTCGCTCCTATTAGCTGCCTTGATCGGGAGGCAGAAATCAGCCCATCTAAGGGCCCGGCCCCGAACCTACAACCTATATAACTAAAGGGAAACACTCCGTTTACCCTAATCGTGTGTTAATCACGAGTTCAGCCGCCAAGGGTTATTCCTAACCCTAATCTACCGATCACTAAGAGGCTGGAAGGTTTGGAAGCCGGTGTCCCTGTTCTACATCGACCTGCTGCTGTTCTTCTACCTCTACTGCATCTACACCGAATCAGCCATCAACAGTGGCTGAAATCATGACGGGTGAGTTAAATTCAGTGTTAATTTCAGTTCTAGGCGTGATCTATTATGACTAGTGGTTCTGTTCAGATTAATTATCTAAGTCTAGATCGATTTGTTCTAACAATTGGTATCAGTTGCCTAAAACTAGTCTTTTTAGATCCCCTAGTCTCTGTTAGCGCTAGATCTTATTAGTTTTAAGTCAGTTTGATGATCTAGCTACGAAATCAGAGATGTTTTATCTTGCTTAGTTCAGAAATTAGTCAAGTTTTAGTTTGCTTTTCAGCAATGTTTTGATGATCTAGCACTACTGTTATTAAGTTCAGTTCAGTTTTCATGTCTAGATGCATCAGTTTTTTAGTCCAGTTTTCATTAGTGCAGTAAGATTAGCGTTAGATCAATAAGTAATTAAGTTGTTCATAATCTAGGGTTATATGCAGTTAGGGTTTCGGTGTTTCGATCTGTTAAGCATGCCATGTCACAATTAGCTAAGTCATTAGACTAGATCATGAGTTTGTTCTACTGGTTCTTGCTCTTGCATCACACACGCATGGCTAATTCTAACCCTAACCCTAAGTCAAATGAGACTCACCTCTCAGTTGCCCCCGTTTCGCGCCGTGCACTCAGATGTCGCACGCGCGCACGGCGGCGTCCTCCTCTCCCTGGACACCGACGAGGTCCGCACGGCATCAGTGAGCCATGCGCACACCTCGACGGCATCAGATCCAGCCACGCGGCATCAGTGCGATGCGCGGGCGCCGGCACGGCATTCCGCCGTTGCCGTCGTCGCCGCGCTACTTCCCGGTCGCCGTGAGCTCGTCGCCTTCGGGCGCGACCTCGCCGGCGCGTCAGATCCGGGCCGCGCGGCCCTCAGACCCGCCGCGCGGGGCTCCATGGCACACGCATGGCCCTTCGGGGCCTCGCCGGGTCACCACCAGGACGCCTCCGGGCCGCCGTCGTCGCGCCTCAGATCCGCGCGACGGGCTTGCCTTAAGGGCGCCGCGGTGGAGGACCTCGACGGTGCCGCGCGCGATTACTCGCATGCATGCGCCGGCAAGATCCTCCCGTAGCGCCATGGCGGCTGGCCGGCGTCTCGCTGCGCTCCGGCATCATCGCTGCGGCGGCGGGAGCGGGGGGAGAGGAGTGACGCGTGGAGGGAGCGAGTGAGGGAGAGAGTGAACTAGGGTTCACTGCCGCCGCCGCCGGTTTTTGTTCAAGCCAGGCGCGTCCTCCGCCGTCCATCAGAACGGACGGCTCAGATCCGCGCGGAGCGCGCGCGCAGCGCGCTGGGCCGATTTGCCTTCCTGCTTGCTTGCGCGCTAGGCTACTTTGCCCTGGGCCAGATTGAGCGCGTGTTGTCGGGCCACCAGGCCGGGTTCTGGCCTGCTTCGCTGGCCCGCGCACATTTCAGTTGGGCCGCGCGATGGTGGGCTGCCGCGGGCTGATTCTTCAGCTTGTAAGCGAATTTCTTTAAGCTTTTGCTATTACTTAATGTTTTAGCTCTCTCTTTTAAGATTAAGTAATTAAGAAATTTAAGTAAGTATTATTTATGAGATAAACGTTGCTGCAAAATTATATAAGTATTATAATTAAGTTTATCTGCAGAAACATTTTTCCCATAAAATTCCTCATGATTTTCTAAGTTTATTAGTTGAGAAATTATTTAAGTTAAATCCTCAAGAATATTTAGTAGCAATATTTCATTGCTAAATTTAAGCTTCCGCTGTCATTTTGAGAATATATATGCTCATCCAATATTAAGTCTTATTAAGAATATTAAGTCTTATTAGTTTTCATGAGCATAATAATTTAAGTTTAAGATCAATTTAGCTCTTAAGTTGAGCTACAAATTTTGGGAATTTTAACATGTACTATGTACATATTTTCATAAAGTACCATTAACTCTTCTGTTTTACACAGAATCATGAGATTTAAGATCTCCCCTTGATGATCAAAATCATTTTCATTAAGTTAATGCCCAGCATATATGATCTTTTCTCACCATATTTAAGACATTATTTGAGTTTTATAAGAGTATATTAAGTTGAGATTATTATTTAATTTCGCTGAGAATATTCAGTTTGATCTATTAAGTTTGCCCATAAGTTAGTTTTATGCTGCTTTAATTTTAAGTTTAATAAGTTTTCGCTTGTTTTCCCCACCGGTGATGCAAGTTGTTACTTATTACATGATTATAATCAGACCACCGTAGGGTTATTTTCATGATTTATTTTTAGTGCATCTTACTGTACTAATTTTAAATTTTCACATTTAAGTCTATTCCTCTAAGTTTTCCATCCATCATGCCTTAAGATCAATAAAAATGCATAAGTTGCATTTGCCATGCGCATTTTAAGATCAAATAATGCATCTCTTGCGTTATTATTGCTATTTTATTAGCACACTAAGATATTTACTAAGTATCTTTATTTGGCTATGTCTTTTCAGCTGAAAGCCACATGAAGAACATTAAGCCCTTCAACGGCATTGACTTTCCTTTATGGAAAGAGAAGGTGCAAGACATTCTCAAGTCTCTGGAGTTTGATTATGTGCTTCATAAGGACAAGCCACTTTCTCCCTCTTCTGACATTGAGGAGTATGATGAGAAGATGCATGAGTATCAATTCAAGTTGGAGAAATGGGAAAAGGACAATAAGTTTGCCAAAAGAATCATCAAGCGTTCGATCTCAGAAGGCATAAGGGAAGAATTTGATGATAATGAGGACACGACTGCTAGTGAACTCTTCTTTTTGATTGAGTTAGAACATAAGAGAGTCAGCACAAGGTTCCTCTTCACAAGGCTAACCACCTTGCGATATGATGGATACAGTGGAATTGAAAAGCACATACGCAGCATGTATGACATTGCTTATGAGCTTAGGTCATTTGGAATAGAACTCTCCGATTTATTTTTAGAGCATTGTGTTGAGACATCTTTAGTGAATCCATGAATTGGGAAGTGATCCTTAGAATTTAGTAGATGGAAATAAGTTGAAGTTTTAAGAACTTTATTTTATAATTAGTTAGTGGATTCAATAAGTTAGCTTGATGACATTCAATGTACTTTAGTGAAACCTTTTGGTTCCATATATCATTGTTTTTATGAGTATATTTCTATCTAAGTTGTGAAATTATCTATTATATCCTCAGTTTTAAGTTATTATCTTAATTGCTTTTCTACAAGCAAATTTCATAATGCTAATTATGAATCTCTTACATATGTGAGAGTTAGATGAGATAAGTAAAGTGATGAGACCTTGTCGAATATGTGGCACATTCACGTTTAGACCACAAATTCGGGGGGAGAATGGCATGTCTCATCAATTTAAAGATACTCCAGTTAATAAACAATTGCTCTTATCAATTAAGATTTGATCTTAGATATATCTTAATAATTCTCTCCATTGTATCTTCAATGTCCATAAGATTTAAGAACAAAATTAAGCATAAGATTTTAAGCATAATATGAATATAAGTTTTAAGTATGATATACTCGCTATATCTTCGCTATATCTTATTGCTTAAATTAAAGATAAGTTCAAGAGTAACTTTTCTCATGCAAGGCGTGATTATTAAAACTACCATTGTGATGGGAGTCTAAATACTCCATAAAGACCAATTGTCTCACTAAGTGTGGTTTTATCCTATATTCTGGCCACCGCTGTTTACGGGATAATTCTCACAGATTGTGTTGCGTCACCCATTTTCTGGCCACCGCTGTTGTGGGTTGGTGCAATGGAATCAGAGACGATTGAAGTATGATTGTGTTCATGATACTGGCCACCGCTGTTTTGTGGACATTTAATCATAGCTTTGCTGCTCTAGTTCATTATCTAACCACCGCCGGTGTGGGCTAGTGGTGGCAAAGCAAGCTGATCAGTGGTGTAATAAATGTCGTGCCAAAATAAGTTAAAGAGCTATCATTGTAAATTTATTTTAGATAAGCTCATGGGCCGACACATTTACTATTCTGACTAGTAAACATGCACGTGCGCCACGCACGTGTCTAAAAAATACATCACTTGGCAGACCAGAAGTTCTAATTACAATTATGTGGGACCTGCCGGAAGTTTCAGTGTTGTGCTAATGCATTCATGGCCTTGATCACCATCCAGATACATATGATTTCCACATGAACCTCAAGAAAGGTGGCCCAATCAGCGATCATCACCCAACAAATGATCCTATCAGGGCATCAAATTGTTGCAAGCCTGCAAGACAATACCACGCTTATGCACCAAATTGATAAGGATTAATTTCTCTACTTTAGCTGCAGAAGAAAAATAACCAAGTCATTGAACTCAATGAACTCATTCAACAAGCAAACAAATTTATTGATTAATTACATGATGCAAAACCTTCGCCAACTCAATTAGCAACAAATTATTTCAATAAATAGTTTAGAATAATGCATACAACACATGAATCTGATAATCACATTCACAAAGGATTTCACATCACATACAATGCATACTCAGGATGACTACCGTATGGATAGTCTAGTATTTTAAATTGGCCAAGGTCGGCTAGCCTGAAGTAATTAAGTAAAAGTGGTCCTACTTTTTTGTGAGAAAAAATGTAAAACATATAGTGAGGATAACAATGAAAATGACATCTTTTTTTGGATTCCATGCTGGGAATAAAGCAGACGAGTTGGCGCCACCGCCGACCCTGATCTTGCATTCACTGCAATTCTTGGAAGTGAAGGAAACCTAGCAAAGATTGAAACCAAGCAAAATTAGAAAAAGTGCATACCGGAAGGTGATATGATGAGTACTCATGAAAACCAAATGCAGTGAATAGCAGTCTCATAATTACTAAACATTAGTGGTTTAGCACCTGGCCTATTTAAAAAATGGGGACAAAAATGAATAAATCATTTTATCAGATAATTAAACCTTCGCCAAGGCAAAGACCTCCCATATTTTACTAACACCATTGGGGGCTGCACAAATCACATAATTAAAATTACTTTAATTGTTTTGTTTAAGGCATCCGTATCCACCAGCGCACTTGACGGGCACTAATGCATTCACTGCACATGCAGGATCTCTGCATTTGGGAGAAATTGCTGATGGTGCGCTATTTCAAAAGTTGAATTTAGAACCAGGAATCATACGCTAGACTGCAGTAGCGTATTACAACTTGGCCTTGAGGAAATCGATGGAACTCTAAAATTGTAGAGAAAGAACCAGGAATCATACGCATGCTTGGAATTTACAGATGCAGATGATGGATTTCTCACCGTGATTTGAACAAGAGTCTTATACGAGCCACTAAGATGACCCTCAAATCAAGCGTCCTTGCTCATGGCCATAGCTAGCATCGAGCATACAGAATACACCTGCCCATACAGATCATCAATCTAGTATGAAACATTGTCTCCCATATATATGGAAATATGAAGATAGTAAACAATTTCTTGGGTCAAGAAATTGTTTACTATCTTTATAGTTACAGTAATATTGGAGAAAATTCAAAAATTCCAAGGAAAACAATCGAACTCCAGAATTGACAAAATGGTGAAGAAAAGAATGCTGAATTGTAAATATTTGATGGCAGTTTAACAATTAGATCAAAAAAATTAATGAAGATAAGGTGGTTGGATATCCTATTGTGTTCATGATATCAAATGTTTCACTCAACAAAATTCCCCTATCCTAAAAAGGAGGAAATGCTGATCACTGTTTATTACTAAAAAGTTTTTTCTATTGATGCTTCATCTGGAAAATAAACTATTTCTTTTATTGCTTGATGACATATGCTAGAAATGTTGGCACTGATATAATTTAGAAAGCAAAATTAGCTAACCTCTTGAGGACGGTCGGTTCAAGCATGCTGTAGAAGGCCAACTGAACTCAGCAAGATAACACATTAATATAGCTTTGCCATATGCTGCATCCAAGTGCAGAGTAAACAAATCCAAAATTATTGTTCGATCTTTCTTCAAAGTTTTTTGATTAATGGATCGACAATCATTTCCGTCTGAAACAAAAACAGGATACATATCAACAAATCAGGGGGGAAAATAATAGGTTGACAACTTACATGCACATATAGGAGATACAATCTTGCACATCTACGACCTGTATAGTCAAATAGTTTTTCTTTTTCCCAGTAGATGGAATCACTTATACATGGAAATAATCAAATGCTTAACCTGCATCAAACCTCAATCCTTGTTCCTATAATATGAAAATGCTAGCACCATACCAGTATATCGCGTGCCACTTGTAATTACTACCTTAACCTGCATATTGTTCTAATATTAGCAAGACAAAGTTCCCACAAATGGATGTGCCCCTAAAATAGTCATTGCTAAAAGGAGTGTGCATGCCGAGTTGTTAATTATAATAATGAATTACATTTGCCCACGTCTCTACTCAACTCTGATTGGCCAACTATCTAGCAATTGATGCCTGAGCAATTGTCACAGTCTTCGTTGTCGTCTTCAACGCCTCCAATGCAACAACCAACACTGCTGTTAAAGTCATGGAGCAGGCGCAAGCTTCTTACGTGTATTGTTATATAGCTTGTAAAATCCAACCATCTCCGGATCCAAAAGTGTTGCATCCAAAGAAAATAAACAGCCACCTCAAAAAAATATTTATTGCCCCTCAAAATAATTACAATGCAGGATGACAGGATTAGAGATCAACTTACTTTTCAGCAGCTCCAGAAGTAGCAATGAAGACATCATTTTTTAGGTTGAGCACCGATGTGATACTTGTTGAAGCTGCATACAAACACCAATACCAGCAAGTTCAAGTTCACTGCAAAAGCGGCATTGGAATCTTGAATCTTCTCAATCAGTTATGGGCTTCTAACTTTGAAAACAAAATAAAGGATTTTAAAGGATTTTATAGAAGCATATTAAAATAACATCGGTGAGGTGAATATCAATATTGCTACCATATTAAAATTTCCAAATTCATTTCAGGTTTCTATCTGAGAGGTGAATATCATTGTAGAACCGATGAGTGCATTTGAAGGGATTTAGTCCATGAAACATACAGAAGCATAGACACAGTGAAGCCCTACGTGTATGTTGCCTTACTAAAGCATTCCAGGTCATGGCCAATAAAAAAATGTAAGCACCAATTATCCACTTTTCTGTCAATATATTTGTAGAACATTGTTCCCAATAATTTTTTCCTACAAATAATCAATCCAGAATCCACTACAACTAAGAAGTACAAAAGAAATTAAAGACCCAATAAAACATGCATATATATGCCCTTACTGATGTGGCACAAGTTTCAGGAAGAGCCTCAGCAGACTGCAATGCAAGATATGGAAACATCAGTGTACTCAATCGTTCAAACGGACAGCACAAGAGTGGTAGTGCAGACTTTTGATCATTATCCTGGCTAAATATGTTACATCTCAGTGGCTTTATCAATTAAAGTCTACAAGAAGGCAAGAGAGGTGATGCTACTCAGGGAATAAATTGTAAAATGGAAATACCTGTACCGAAAAATGGGTATCTCTAGATATCACATCGCGATGGTTCAAATGAATCAAGTGCAAAGATGCAGAGTTGCAAGAAAGCAATAGACACAGACCTGAATGGTGAACACACGGAAGTCATCAAGATTGCAATGTGGTCTTCCTGCATAGCAAAACTGAAAAGGGAAACTGCATAAATCATTTGATCTAATTCGAACACACATGTGCAAAGAACTATTCCATTTAGAATTACTTGTACAATAACTTAATTACATAAAGTGAAAAAAACAATCGCCAGAGCATACGAGCAGAAATTGACCCAAATTTTTTCAGCGAGGATACAAAAGCTGGCCTCACCTGCCGCACAAGGTGCAATCCGCCACGAGTCTTCTCTCCATCCACGCCGACCTCGGCCCTAGCCTCACGGAGGTCCATCGCCGCCGGATCCGTCCTTTCCCCCACCCCAGATCCGGCTCCCTCAGCTCTGTCGCCGCTGGATCCGCTGAGCCCGACTAAGAGCCGATGTTCACGAGCCCCATCCCGGCCACCTGTTTGTCGCCGACCACGACCGTGGCGCTGTCTGCTCGTCGCCACCCTCGGCCGTGGCGCCGCCCGCGCCGAATCAACGAACCGATGAGGCCGAGGAGGCGCTGGACCACGAGCTGCAGCCTGCAGGGGATGCACCGCTGCCTGTCTGCGAGGCCGTCTTTTCCACGCGGCGGAGGCTTCCTCGATGGAGAGCGGTGGCGGCTGGGTAGTGGGAGGCTGGGAGCGCGTCTGGATGGAGAGAGAGAGGGTTGGGGAATGATGCGTTTTGGTGGTGAAGACGGGCTTGCGCAGGGCTACCTGGGCGGGCGGCGGTGGTGGCGTGGGGCTTGGCGGCGTTGGCGGGGACGGAGCGCCTCCTTGTGCGCCATCCCCCGGCTCGATCTGGAGCGCTTCCTTCTGCGAGGAAGTAAATCAATCGCGCCATTAAAGAAAGGAAATCAATCAACTCGATTTAAGGAAGGAAATCAATCACAAGAAGAAACGGAGCGTAATTCGGGGGCGGGATTGATCGGCGGGTATGTTCGTTCCTCGGGTGGCGTCGCCGGTGAAAAAAAAAATAACTTTTAGCGTCACCTGTAACGCAACAATTGACGATTTCAACGTAGAGGGGAGGGGAGAGGAGGTGGGGCGTGACACTCCGGATGTCCGGAACAATTCGGTGCGTTGGATTTTGGGCCCACAATATGGCAGGACGGTTCAGATGACAGGGTAGATAGGATGGCAGGGTAAAACTGATTTTTTTCCTAACTGGTTCTTTAAGGGTTTAGATTATTCAGAATTCAATGAAAGCTCATATGGAAGAAAATAGGGGAGAAGAAATCTTATTGAGATATATGATAAGTTTCTCTATATCGATGATTTAAAATGAGATGTATATACATACATACATATATGATTTTCTCATATATATATATATATATATCGTGCCATAAGTATTCCTCCATTATTTTCTTAACTCTGTTTAGGATGTACATTAGTTGTACTACAATAACAGAGATATGCAATGTTTATTAATAAGTTTTGGGCACAAAAGTAAAAGCCTCAGTTATACTTAAGATTATGTGAAAGAGGTCATAAAAGGGTCTATGAATTTTGAACATAAGTATAGTTCATCTCATAGCAATTTTCTAATGGAATCAAGGCAGCAGACTGTCATGTGTCTGCAATTTTGAAGAAGTGATTCCAAAGGAAACTAAGATATTAAGTTTCTAACTCACTAGGAGTTTGTACGTATCATGTGCAACCGTGATTTGTTTTATAAGGATAAGGTGGATTAATTAAGATCCTGATACTCTAAGGTGATTATTTCTCCGTAAGTTGAAAGAAATAAGTATGCATTCAAACATAGGAGAAATGTTTTCATCATATCGTAAGATACATTTAGTGATGCTTTCCTAAGTTCTGGGGGAGTATGACACTTTGATCGGACCAAAGTAAGTATTGGGATTGTCAATCAAGCACAAAAGTTGAGTGAGGCTCTGAAGTGACATTATGTGAATGCAAATATAATTATGCCTGTAAGTTTTGCGTGACATAGCAAATTTTATCATAAGTATAAGATTAAGAATAAGATAAATAGGAAGACGTTCCTAAAGCTTCAGACAGAAGCTATGTGCTAAGCCAAATAAGAAATTGACTTAGCATAACAAGCCAGAATGCTTGACAAAATTTTGTTAGTCTTAGTCCAGGGAGGTCCATTGGAAAAGGGTGTTTAAAGTTAAAGGCACCATATAACATGCTTTTATTAACGTGAATTCTCCAGTGCGGTCACCCAATGAGAAGACGCCACGTGTCCCCATTAGGCGGTGTTATTCGCGACCTCTACTCCAACCGCGTAGACCCTTTACGAGTGCGACATAAACACCTCCTAAAGGGCAGCGTCGTCATTTTGCAACCAGCACCCACATAGCACCCGCCGCGTCACCGTAGCGTCGACGTGATCTCCCGGTGCCGGAATTGGACCATGCCGGCAAACATGTCGGCTCGACTCCGGCGACGTCCACATGTCGGCTCGACTCCGGTGAGCCGCAAGCGTCGTCGTTTTGCAACCAGCACCCACATAGCACCCGCCGCGTTCAGAACATGCACCGTAACGTCGACGTGGTCTCGCCGCGTTCAGAACGTGCACCGTAACGTCGACGTGGTCTCCCGGTCCCGAAATTGGACCATGCCGGCGACGTCAACATGTCTCGATTCCGGCGATCCGCACATGATTGAACCCTGCCGATCGACTAAAAATGTCGTGAAGTCCGTTCATTTGGTCTGATGTACCAACGCATAAGGTTCATTCATTGACTCATCGTCGTTGCGGCGGCATCATCGTTGCCTGAGAAGATGCAGGCCGCCGCCGGTGCTGGTTTACACAGAAATAGCTTCGTTTACGCCCGGTCGGTTACGTCTAGTGGATATGTGCTAACACGGTGTGCTATGTGGTCTGCACAAACGATCCGCCGCATATTATACCGGCCGAGCGTAACGTTGAATTACGTAAGGTAAACATTGTTTACGCCGTGTCAACGCTAGGGATTTAGCTCGCCTCATGTATAACTCCAGCACGGCAATGGCACAGACGATCCTAGCGAGCCGTTTACTCATTTCATCGTATCGTTTACCGACCATACGAAACATTGGGTTCAGGTGCCCTGCCGCAGATGATCCGCGAGAAGGGTTTGTTTGCGAATGGACCCTCCGTATTTGTTATTAGTTTGTTGAAGTTCCCTAACCGTATTACTTGTTAAGCCCTATATTTCCTGCAAATTACATAACCGTAATAAGTACAATTTACTCAGGACCCCTTTAGAGTGTTCCAAAATTACACGGATGTTAGATGGACCCATATCATGTCTCGAAATTACATTTGGGTCCGACTACGGCCAAGTCAGCCATTGAGACGTTTCCATGGGCCAGATTTTGTATGATGCATGCTGGCAGTGCCACCCGCTGGGGCGCGCCCTCTCCTCAGGTGTGCCGCGGGTAGCCACGTGGCGCAGCGCCACCCGCTCACACGGGCCTTGGCGGCGCGGATGGGTGTGGGCTCCCTCTGTTTCATTGGACCTCTGCGGCCTGGCTGGGCCGCGGCGTCCGTCCTCGGCCCACTGGCTCCTTGGGCCGAGGCCTTTCCCCAGTACACCGACCGACACACGGGCACGGGATACGGTTTACGCTTCCGTTACGGTGGTTTACTCCTGACAACAGTTTTTGTTTGGCGGGCCCTGGCGCTATCGCCTGGTTACGCGAGCCCCGCCCATCTTGCGTGAACCAAAGTTTACGCACGTATACCCTGTCCTCTTGTGTCCCAACCACGACGCATCCTTCGATCTCCAAAAGAGTGACCTGATTGGACGACTAACTTAACCGCGCGCGCATCACTGTCCTTTTGTTTCCGCGTCGCGACGCCTCGATTAAGAGACGCGACGATTTTAATGGCGATACAACTGATGGCATTCCTCCACCACGCTGTATTTTTATGTAGTATAGAGATTTCAAAGAACGTTTCTTTTGGAAGACGAGGAGACGGGACTGTTGAGTCCACCAGGCACAATTCCCAGCGACGCGCCCCACTAAATGTGAACCGGAAGACGAACCGAGAAGTCACGACTCGTGTATAAATCAACCCGTTTTCACCCTGCTTCTCCCTGCGAAACCATTTTCCCCTGCAACTGCATGGACTACCCACAATCATTTCCCCTTGCTACTGCATCGACCACCCGCAACCATTTTCCCTTGCAACTGCATCGCGTAGCCGCAACCATGGAAGTCAAGCCCCTCGCAGACCGATCCTTCGTAATCAAGCTCAGGGAAGATAAGTTGCTCTCCGCAAGTGTAGGAGAGCGCTTTCAGTATCCGTTCAGGGCAGGCAACAGGAAGTGGAAACTGTATGTCTATCCGAAGGGAAAGTTTCCCAAGCACGGTGAGGATGCCGATCATGGTGTGGATGCCATGTCAGTTCAACTTGATCTGGACGAAGACGCACAAGATGTTCGAGTCAAGATGACCCTCACAGTTGGAGGACTGCCCGTCAATAATTCCAATGGATGGGAGCAGGATGACTCTCCTCATGAAGGATCCTTTGGCACTTCCTCCTTCTGGGGTTGGGGGATCAACAAGAATTTCTGTGGATGGAGTCATGTTATCTACTATGACTGTTTTGATGCAGATCAGAATCTGGAAATTTTATTCAGTATGGTGATCCTCTTCGACGAAGTCATCAAAGTGCCGGAGGAACACCTTGATGAAAGTCTATTCATCCCGGGCAAATATGAAGATGTGGTGTTGTGCATCCACAGCAAGGAATCGCCCAATGTGAGTAGGCAACTGAAACCTGTGAAAAGGTTGGCTCTTGCAAGGCGATCTCATTATTTTACTAACATCCTATTTGGTAGAGATATTGGTGTGTCGTCTTCTTCATATAAAGTGACCATTTCGGATGTGGAGAACCTGGATGCATTCGAAGCTATGGTTGCATATGCCGTCCAAGGCAAATTGCCGGAAGTACTGTGGACAAGCATGGACGAAGCTTTGCCTTGGCTCATGAAAATGGCCGACGAATATTTAATGGATTGCCTGTTACACGTATGCGCCCAAAAGATATGGGACGCTGTAAAGATTCACAATGTTGCTTCAGCACTGCGGATAGCAATGGGCAGCCATTGTGTAGCGCTTCAGAAAAAGTGCATCAGCTTCGCCACCAGACACAACAACTTCAATGATTTGGCGCTGAGGAAAGATTTCAGGAAAGTCCTTGACGATTACCCTGGAGTGGAGGCAGAACTACGGAGGATAAAAGTACCTCAGCCGTCCACATATGAAGATTGATTCATATTATTATTATTATTATTATTGTTATTATTATTATTATTATTATTATTATTGTTGTTGTTGTTGTTGTTGTTGTTGTTGTTGTTATTCAAATCGCAGCAATGTGATTTTTCTTCACTACGTGACGAAATAGTAATTATTTTGTAACCCATTTGCTTGATATTCGATTCAAAGCGTAGCTAGTTATCTCGTGATACGAGCGTCCTGGCCTTGGAAGGCTTTGTGGTCGTGCCTTACGTCGTTTAATGGCCGTAATTAAGCCAAAGGTCGCACACAAATGCGAGGGGAGCAGGCCGGCGCACGGCGGCTAGCGGCACCGCGAGCTGGGCTCTAGAGAGACCTGCGGCGACGGCGGCTGTGCGGGAGCAAGCACGGTGCAAGACTCTACACTCGCGCGGTGTTCAAACGTGTCCGTGCAACAATGAAGAATTGAAGTGTCACACGTGGACGTGGGAGAGTACAGGCACCGTATGTACTCCAGCCGGGTCAAACAAATACTTACGAAATGCATGCATGGGTTCGCGCTGTCACGGAGATAGGGCGAGATGGAGAGATTACTGTGGCGGGACGAGCCGTTGTTGAATGTGGAGGAGAGAAGATCTGGAACACTCGCTGGGGCGCGTCCTCTCCTCAGGTGCGCCGCGGGTAGCCACGTGGCACAGCGCCACCGGCTCACAAAGGGCCTTGGCGGCGCGGAGGGGGGGATGGGCTCCCTCTTTTTCATTCGACCTTCGCGGCCTGGCTGGGCCGCGGCGTCCGTCCTCGGCCCACTGGCTCCTTGGGCTGACACACGGGCACGGGACCACGGTTTACGCTTCCGTTTCGGTGGTTGACTCCCGTCAACAGTTTTAGTTTGGCGGGCCCTGGCTCTATCGCCTGTTTACGCACGCTGCGCTTGTCCGTAGTAAACCAAAATTTACGCACGTATATCCGACGGTGCGCAATGCACAACGACTGGTGCTGTCTCTGTGCCATCGTTTACATTTGGCTTATTAGGCTTCGTGGACATGGCTTACAGAGGTTGCGCGCCCTGTTGTGCGTAGCCTCTTTAGTTTGGCGAGTCCAATGGTTTACTACCAGTGTGGCCACGACCGCGTCAGCTGCAGCGATGCCATTACCAGATGCCTTGTTCACCGCGAGCCTCGAGCTCTTCCTCCTAGCTTGCCCTGGCTCTATCGCCTGTTTACGCGCGCTGCGCCCATCTTTTCCAAAGTTTACGTACGTATATCCAACGGTGCGCAATGCACAGCGACTAGTGCTGTTGTGCGCTATACCTTCGTTTACATTTGGCTTATTAAGCTTCGTGGACATGGCTTACAGGGGTTGCGCGCGTTGTTGTGCGTAGACCTCATCTGAATGACGGTTTATTATTACATGGGCAAGGGGAACGATGGACTACGGAACCTGCTGAGACTATGGTTTACTCACCATGTAGATAGTGAGAATATCGATTACTCTGACAGGCCCATATATTTTGTGACGCCATGGAAACGTCTGGACGGCTGATATGGCGTTTGTCAGACTAAAATGTAATTTCGACACACGGTACGGGTCGATCGAACATCCGTGTATTTTCGGTACACTATAAGGGTTCCTGACAAAAATTAAACCTTGAAGTTGTGTAATTTTTAAGTCATACAGGGTCTAACATGCAATACGGTTTTGGAAATGTTAACGAAATAACAGAAAATACGGAGGGTCCACTGGCAAACTAAAAGGTCTGGTTGTGGGCCTTTAAAAACCAGGGGCAGCGCGATAGAGATCATATGCGGCATGTCGAACACTCAGACTTTTCTTCGCGGTAAGTAATCGATAAGACCAAAATGAGTAAACGACTCGGGAGGATCGTCTGTGCTATTGGCCAACCTTGAGTCATACGTGAGACGAGCCAAATCGCCGGAGTAGACACGCGTAAACAATGGATTCCTTACGTAACTCTAATGTTAGGCCGGCCGGTTTAATCGGCGAAGGATCGTTTGTGCAGGAGACATAGCACAATATTTTGGAACAGATCCACTAGACGTAACCCACCAAGGTGTAAACGAAGAAGTTTCTGTGTAAACCAGCGCCTCCACCGGTCTTCCTTGTCTCCGGCAACGATGACGCTGCGGCGCTGGTTTACCAAACCCAACTCGCTGCACTCTCACCGGGATGTCATGGCCACGTTCGTCGTCGACGGCGACGACGGCGAGGTTAGACTGTTACGAATGATGCCGCACAGAACTCTCGGTGAAATGACCATGGTACCCTCGAGCGAAAAAAAATAATAATTTTGAGGCGGAAATATTGACTGCCACGTGTCGTTACGGGATTTGCTCGTCGCATGTCTACGCCGGTTTATGCCGACCGCACTGGAGAATCGCTCTTTTATTAATTAAGTATTACTCAGATAAGGTTTTGTGAGGGTGTACGGATGTAAATGTGCACAATTAAGTTTTATGTCTTTCATTCTTACATATATGAGCGATTCTGCAGAAAGCTCTAAAACAAGATTAGCATTATTTATGTTGATTTTGTATGGCATGTCTCAGACAGGCATATGAAATATATTCCGGTATTATTAAGTCTACATTGATAGTACTCAATGTTACTGTATCTGATTACAGAATTCCTTCGAGTAATGACATATAGTTGATGGTGTCAAGCCCATTGACAACTATATTGTTATGTTATGAAAGAAGGGTCCCAGGATCAAGTCATTTTAATGCTTTAAGTAAATAGCTAGCAACATGACTAATTGAGGGTGTTATTGCCTATCCTATTTCTTGAAACTAGTATGGATTTGGTGATTTAACCTGAAATACGATTCTGGATGAGGCCGAATAAATAAACTCTCAATTAAGATTAATAAGTGTTCTATCGAGATACTATAGCAGACTTTGGTTAATTATGTCCCGGTACACCTGTATTGCTTCCGGTGACTGATCCGTCAGGTTTTGTTATGGTATTGAGTGTGAACATAATGTGAACAGAAGCTTAAGTTTAAGATTAAGATTGTTCAATTAAGTGGGAGATTATTGATCTATGTATATCCACCTGCACGTGATCGATAATATGAATAGTATAAAGAATAAAGTATTGACCTTCGGTCAAGGAGGAGAATGTTGGAATTGACCTCAGTCAATACCTAATTGGACCGAAAGGCCCACCTTAAGCCCAACTCGCCACTATTAGCTGCCTTGATCGGGAGGCAGAAATCAGCCTATCTAAGGGCCCGGCCCCGAACGTACAGCCTATATAACTAAGGGGAAATACTCCGTTTACCCTAATCGTGTGTTAATCACGAGCTCAGCCGCCAAGGGTTATTCCTAACCCTAATCTACCGATCACTAAGAGGCTGGAAGGTTTGGAAGCCGGTGTCCCTGTTCTACATCGACCTGCTGCTGTTCTTCTACCTCTACTGCATCTACACCGAATCAGCCATCAACAGTGGCTGAGATCATGACGGGTGAGTTAAATTCAGTGTTAATTTCAGTTCTAGGCGTAAACTATTATGACTAGTGGTTCTGTTCAGATTAATTCTCTAAGTCTAGATCGATTTGTTCTAACACTTTCTTTCTCCATCGCTCGCAACCTGTCACGGGCAGGAAATGGCGCAACGCTCCTTCTCCACGGCGGATGACGCCGAGGCCCAGGCGCCAGCGAAGGAAAGCAAGAAGGCAGCGGCGGAAGGCAGCCAAGGGGAGCGCAGTACGGCGTACCAAATCTTCGGTGATATCTACGTGCTTGTTTATGGGTCTGCTTGCTTTCCGGCCACGAGTCGCCAAACCAAACTTTCGGCAGCCACGAAGTCTGCGGCAGTGCTTGGTTGCTCCCCACAGGTGCGGTCCCCACAGCAAAACACGGCAAGAAAAGTGTGGCGGCTGTGGCGCCGATTTCCTGCGCCAAAGGTTTGGCGAAGGCGCGCGTGGCGTGGTAAAGTGCGGCGTCCAACCAAGCATGCCCTATGTGTTCTCCTGGAGGATTGGCGAGTTAATTGCTGCGAATGCTGAAGATGCTATCTGGAGGCTTCGCAGATACGTACTTGAGAAATTCAGCAAAAAACGCTGATGTATGTATAGTAGTATACTTTTGAGGCAATTTTTTTTTAGGCAAGTATAGTAGTATACAGTATTCGTTAGTATTACATTATGAATAAAATAATTGTTTTGCTCCTATAATCTTACCCGAATAAAGCAAGTTGCACACCACATAAACCATGGACTTATTTTCATCGGTTTTGACAACCATACAAGTTTTGTTTGTTTTTGTCCCTTGTCGATGGGCAAGAACCGACCTCCATGTGTAGGTTCCCCCAGTGAAGAGTGGCTACAAAAAGAGGGCTTGGGTTGTCAAAATTGAACAAGAAAATAGAGTCCTTCTCTGATGATTCGATTTATTATTCCATTCCAAACACTAGAAAAAATATGTACACAACCATCAACTTGTTTGATGGCTTATCGATCTACAAGAGGCATATATGTGATTCAGTTTTGAAGCCAGTGATCCTGCCAGTTTACTAACCATAACGCCCTACTTGTAGGTCTCTGATGACAAAATTTCTACCATAAGACCACCTTACACAATGCCTATCTTCGTAAAATGTCTATGCATCAAGATCGGTGTGGCATCCTCTAGATAAGGACGTCCAGATCATGACCTTTTTTGAGAACGGAAACATGGTTCCTTTCTGCAGGTCCCATAAGACGATCGAGTTTCAAAAGATCGCTTCGGTGCCACCGTGCCATACCCTACTTCCAAGCGCCTGGGTTCCACTGAGATCATTCCAGCTGTTCTCGCGATCTTGATCGCAGTCATATGTCACACACAACAACAAAATCGTCGCTGATAACAAAGCTTTCGCCAGCTGCGCCAACTGGCCATCCATTTCTGGGAGACGCCGCTGCTTATTATACAACGTCGCCTTCGTCTGTCGCGTACATTACTAAGCAACTCCGTCCGCCAAATCATTTGTATCTTCTTCTCCGTTGCTTTCATCCAGTACAGGGGAGGGAACGATGGGGAACTGCGCGACAAAGCCCAAGACGAAAGGCGACGACGGCGCTCCTCCGCCAGAAGAGGCACAGGCGCCTGTGGAGGCTAGCCAGGGCGTCGTGGCTCCACAAAGCGAGGTGCGTAGCTGATCGTCTCTGATCTCTGGACTTCAGTCCGTTAGCCTTTCTCGCTGATTCACGCGACAACCAACTAAACTGTTTGTGTGAAATTCCTCCGATTTAGTGTTTGCTTGTACTGCTGTTGTAATTTCCACTGTTACAAACAAGCCGTGAATTATCTTGTTGTCCGTTCCTTCCACGTTATAGGAAGTATCGGCTGATTGAATTGAGTGAGTGGGACGGGGAGGCATTCCAAGAACAGAGTAACATATTTCGGGCTATACCTCAGCTCCTCAAATTTTGGGCCCCTTCGAATTCGGCCTTTTGTTCTGTGGCGTGAAATAGGCCTGATTAGCCCGTGATGAGGGCCTGAATTGCCATATGGGCCTCAGATCTGTGCTAACTGCTTCATCCGTTTACTGTTTTTACCCATTTCATGCAGATCATTTGTTCTTCGCTCAAAAAAAACAAATGCAGATCATTTGTTCATTCATGTTCATGAAATCTAATATATACCAACATATTAGATTTCATGAAATTATGTCACACAATGTTGGCTAACCATGTCTTACTGCTCGCCTTTCAGGGACAGGAGGCTACGGCGGCAACAACAGCTGACACCAAAGAGCCTGACGAACACAACGTCGCTCCCCCGGCTACAGCCGACACCAAAGAGCCTGACGAACAAAACGTCGCCCCCCCGGCTACAGACGACACCAAAGAGCCTGAGGAACAAAAGGACGCTCCCAAAGACGATGCTGATCACGGCAAGGAAGTAGTGGCGGCGGCGGCGGATGCCGACCTCCCGGCGTCCACTCCTTCTGAAGTCGCTTGAATCGTCGTCAATAATTCATGCTGAAATTGTGCTGTCCGTACAAGTCCCACATTTTCCTCCAGATTTGTTTGTGGCGTGACACGAGTCTACCATGTTATTGTTCAGCTATTCCTTCGTTCGATTTGCTGGTTTTGCAAACTGAAACTGTACTATTTTTTTCCGTCGATTTATTGTAAGTTGTTGTTGGAGAGCGATACATTTGTATTGAATTCATGAGCGACCGAACTTTGCCATCTTGCTGAAACAGTTTACGCATTATTGCAGCACGATGTAGTCGTGTTTCTGGCGTAATGGTGAAGTGTTTCTTCGAATGATCCACAGTACTCTGATCGAGTCCCACGTTCTTCCGCCTGGAACCTTGTTCTTCCGACTATACATTCAGGGGACACGTAAGAGGACATCATGGCCGATATCATGGGTGGTCTCGGGTTCACGGGGACGTCTCACTCGTGCGGAAGATGCCGCGTCTTTTGTTTTAACGGGATAAATTAAGCGGAACTCGAACATCAGCATCTTCCCGAAACCTCTCCTGCACCTAACCTAACAGATAGCGGCATAATGTATTTTTGAAGCCAGCTGTTTCAGATTTTTCTTGTTCCCTGAATTTCAAACAGAGGCGACCGCGTGTAAGGTCTAGGCTTACATGCTACCGCCGCCTCATCGTGACACGAGGGCAGCTCGAGGTTTATCTAATGGAAAGACGCTTCTGCGTTCGGTCCACGTAGACGGACCATGCTGGTAAGCAGTGGCGAGTCTAGCCTTGGAAACGGGGGTGGGCCGAAAAAAAAATTTCCCGCCGCACAACAAATTTCAGATGATATATCACAATAGAAATTCAAAAGGCTAATAAAATGTCTTCGAAACGTAGTAAAATCAACAATAATGGTCAATACAAGGTTACAATGATTAAAAATAGACAAGACACTAGTTCTTATTGCTATCTGGCCTACGGCTTCTTATGGACATAAAACTCTCAACGATTTCTTTTGGATGATTGTTTATTAGTCCAATCCAATTGCAACATAACAATCCAATTGCATACGAATATCATAGCACAGATGTCATTTCCAAAAGTCTTCCACTCTAATTGAACAACATTGCAATGAATTGCTGCTAGCTGCTAGCCACTAACCGAGAGCTCAACGAATTTCTGTTCGATTTGCCGAGAGGGAGAAACTAGAGAGAATTAGAGAGCCAGTGCGAACCACCGAAGACGCCGTCTGAAAATGAAGTCGAGCAGGTGCAGCCCGCGCGGCCGCGCAAGGCACCCCGGCGGCGGCGGCGCTCTCGCCCGGCGTCGGTCTCGCACAAGGCCGCCTGCCCGCCGAGCCCAAGTGCCTAGCTCGCCGACGTCCAGTCGCCCTCGCCGTGCAACAGCGCAAGGCCGCCGCAGCGCCGCGCACGCCGAGTCGCCAGTCGCCGCGCCGCCTTCTTCTTCCCTCGCTCAACCATAGCTCGCCCGCCTCTGTTCTGCTCTTTCTGTTCAAGCGACAGGTTCACGAAGAGGGGGGGGGGGTGCTCTGGGCGCCAAAATCTGGGGGTGGGCCGCGGCCCACCCGGCCCACCCTCTAGACTCGCCCCTGCTGGTAAGTCACCTGTCCATGGAGTATTCTGGAAAAGAGAAGGAAGGCAGTTTTGCAAGCCCTCCCTCTTGGTGTGAACCAACAGACTCGTTTGTCATGCGTTCCCGGTTGACTCGACTGCACTCTCGCTGCACGCAACGCATTCGTTCGCTACCTTATCCATCCCGAAGCCCGCATCAGCACTTGTTTGTCCACTACTACTGGTCTCTTTCAAGCCAACGGCACACAGGATGCATACTAAACACGTCGTCAGTACCCTGGACGCGTCAGCCTTGTTACGCTTTTTTCTTCTTCCCTTTCGATCTCCAAGCCAACATGGTTCCAGCCGGCCGGAGCGGAGCAGCTGCTGCCGGGGCTCACATCACCGCTTGCTTCAGCCAGAGCTATGCTCACGGTGCGAGCGTTGGCGTGCGCGCGGAGCGAAGCACACGTGCCGACCTGCTCGGCTCCGACCGACCGAGCCCCGAGCCCCGGCCGGCTTGCGAAAGAGACAAGCCTTTAATTTTGCCACTTCGGACGCCGACCTGTACCGCTCTCGATCGGGGTCGGGCGTCAAACCTTCTCGTCGTCCTTGTCGTGTCCCTCCCAAACCGGTGGCGTGTTTGGAGCCCTTTGATCGTAGATCGCGACAACCAGGGGCGAAGCTACAGCCAGCCGCCGGTGTCAGCTGACCCCGACGGATTTGGCCAAATTCAGTGCAAATTACTGCTAAAACGTTATTAATTATGCTAAATGACACCATTAGATCATGTTAATGACACCGGTGGCCGATGCGTCTGGCTTCGCCCCTGGCGACAACCTAGCTAAACACTGAAACTGTCCGTTTTAGCTTTGACTTCCCAAGCAAGCTTCACTGTATTACTAGCTTGTACTTTCAGGCCCCCTTTAGAACGCAGGATTTTCATAGAAATTGTACAGGAATTTTACAGAAATCAGTTGACTGTTCACAGGAAAAACGCAGGAATAGGAAAAAATCCCGCAATCCAAAAGGGGCCTCACTCTGAACTCTGAAGTCTAGTGAAGTCCGAAGAAAGAGTTTCCATCCGTGTTTTGTTCGTCCTCCGAGTCGTCTGTGCTGATAGCTCCGCTGGCGAACCGTGTGCTGATCGCTGCTTTTAATGGCGGCTGTTAACCGGAAAAAGAGAGGCCTTTTCGTTGCAGCTAATGAGCGCCGAGCACGACGGCGTGCGGCACGGCGTACGCCGCGCGCGGCTTTTCACACACGACGCACTGCGCCGGGTGCGCGCCGGCCGACCTCGTCTGCAGGATCTGCGCCGGGCAATTGTTTTTCTACCACCACCGGCAGAAAGGGTGAGTCGGCGCTACTGTACCGATGCTGACGACTCGATCAAAAGCAGCGACGGAAAGCTTGCACGGGATGATGAAGCGAGCACGACTCGATCAAAAGAAGAAAGGTAACCTGCGAGGCTTTGCCTTTGTGGGACGGTAAAAAGCTGTGAAACTGCGCGGAGTCACCTGCGCCTGCGCGTTTGCGTTTCCCGGTTTTACCCGGCACGGCACGCCCGGCGAGCGGTTGTGCCGTACCATTTCTTGCGCTTACATGACAGGCGTCAGTTTCAAATGCTTTTTACGGAAAACCTAACGGGTATTCGTTTCATGGTGTCTAAAATTTAGAGGGGTTTAAAAAAAAAATTTATCATTTAAGAGTATTAAATAAAGTTTAATTACAAAACTAACTGCAGAACCCCTGGTCTAATTTGCGAGACGAATCTAATGAGGATAAGCAATCCGTGGTTAGACGATGGTTACTGTAGCATGACTGTAGCAAAACATAGCTTACTTAGGCTCGTTAGATTCGTCTCGTAAAGATATACCCATCTGTAAAAATGTTTTATTATTAGACTTTATTTAGGGCGTGTTCGTTTCGTTTAGGACTAAAGTTTAGGTCAAAGTTTTTGCTATTTAAAGGTATTAAATAAAGTGTAATTATAAAATTTTTTGCAGAAACCTAGGCTACTTTGCGAGACGAATCTAATAAAGGTAATTAAACTGTGATTAAATGATGGTTACTGTAGCATCACTGTAGCAAAATATAGCTTAATTAGGCTCGTTAGATTTGTCTCGTAAATTAGCACCCATCTGTAAAAAGTTTTTGTAATTAGACTTTATTTAATACTTTTAAATAACAAGATTCTCTGGACTAAACTTTAGGACTAAAGGAAACAAACAAGCCCTTAGTACTTAGATTCTCTTTATTTAGAGGCATCTAAAATTTAGCGCTAAAAGAAACGAACAGGTCTGCCGTGCCGACTACTACAGGTGTGGTCACCGGATTTTACCCGCGGTTGATGTGGTAGCGTGCCGCCGCTGTCACCCGTGTTCCCTGGCTCACTGTCCCAGCTTCCCACCGCAACGAACCACATCGCGCTGCAAAGCCGCCGGGCTTTCCCTGGCGCGCGACGCGGGAAAAGCATCACTGTCACCTGACGCCGTTACGGGAGCGTCGGCCACACCCCAACCACCCAAACGGAACGGGACGGGACGGTCAAGCCTGCCACAGCGCCTCGCCGTGGACCGGATCGGATAATAAACAGCGACGGCCTCGCAGTTGCCCCGGATTTCCCTTCGCTCTCCTTCCTTCCCTTCCCTTTCCTTCCTCTCTCGCGCTCCTCGCTCCGGTTCTCTCTCTCTTCCCCTCTTCTTCTCCACACCCACACCCACACCCCCTTCCAATCCATCTCCCTTTCCGCACTTCGCGGGGTCGCAAAACAAACCAAGCCGTGAAGGTCGAACTCGGTGGGCAAATCGATCTGTTTTCCGGCGGAGGCGGCTCCGGATCGGGGGCGTCGCGTTCGTCAGGCCCGACTTGATGTGAGTGTTCTCTCCGAGGGATTGTCCGATTCGGTGTTGGTCTGCCTGATTCGTCGTTCCGGGTGTAGGGATGTGAAAAAACGCGTCGTTTTACTGTGCGTTTTCTCGTCCGGCCGTCGTGAATGCGTGCCCCTTTGTGGGAAAAATGATTCAAATCGTCGAGCTTTTGAGTCGTTTGTCTCTTCATCTCGGTTTTTATCGATGCTGTTAAAGATACCGTCATGTCGTCGTGTTAATCGTAGCTCAGCTGACGAGTAGTTAGTAGTACTCGGCTGCCGTCGTTGCCTCCCATTCCTGACCTGTTAGATCTTGCGTCCGCATCCTCTGATGTTTGGTGACCCGTCGATTTGTTACCAGATGTGTTTCTCAAAAGTTCTCTCCTTTTTCTTTTAAAGAATAATCATGTCCTTGGATGATGAATCAGGAAAAGTCGTGTCTTTTCACCATGAATCACCTAATTTCTAGCATAGGAATGGTTGGTAGTGCGAGCCCCAAGGTTTTCTTTCTCGAAATGTTGCAACATGCCACCAGAATGGCTGATGTGACGCGACGGCTTTAGAAAAAGTTCTTGGGCTTCTCTCACAGCCGCCCTCCTCAATTTCCGTGGTAGTAGTATGTGCTTTGAGTCCCAGGACTCCCTGTTTCCTGTGGGCTGTACCGAGCGGCTGAGTTAGCTGTTGCGAGCTGTATACTTCTACCTGGAAATGGTCTATTGTTGGTCACATGTCCCTGGCTCTATTCCGTGATAAGATTCACACGTTTTCTTATCAAAGATGCTTTTCTTGTGGCAGGTACAAATTGGTGATTGCTTCTCTGTAGCCACACCCCCCAAAGCAGCAATTCCCTCCCGGGTGGCGTGATCTGGTGAGCCACTGTTCCATAAGTGGAGCAACAAGGAGGGCTGTCGGTGGCTTTCCCTGAGGCATATCATTGGTAGGCGAAGCCTCACGCTTCTTCCAGAGCTTACTACCCGGTGCTAGTCTGCGTCGATGTCGTTTCGCAGCATCGTTCGTGATGTCCGGGATGGTTTTGGGAGCCTGTCAAGGCGGAGCTTTGATGTGACCATCGCTGGCCTTTACGGGATCACCGGGCATCACAGGGGGAAGTCACAGAGCACGGTACATGAGCTCCATGATGCAGATATCATCATCCAGGAGAGCCGATGGGCTAGTCTCCCACCTGAGCTCCTCCGTGACGTGATCAGGAGGTTGGAGGCCAGTGAGAGCACCTGGCCGGCTCGCAAGAATGTTGTCTCCTGCGCTGCTGTTTGTAGGGCGTGGAGGGAGATGTGCAGGGAGCTCGTGCTGAGCCCTGAGTTTAGTGGGAAGCTTACCTTCCCGGTATCTCTGAAGCAGGTAAGCTTCACATTCTCTAATGAAAGCAGCCTTCAACTGAGTGCTGTCTAAGAATCATATTTCATACCTAGTGATAGCAACCCCTTGCCTATTCAGTTTTTCTCCTGCTAAATTGCTAATGACATTTGCTTTGTTGTTTTGACAGCCTGGTCCACGAGATGGAATGATTCAATGTTTCATTAAACGAGATAAATCCAAGTCTACTTATCATCTCTACTTGTGCCTGAGCACTGGTATGTTACTCCTTTTAGATAATTCCTGTGTTGTTTTAACATTTCTATATATGGTGATCATCTTTGGTGAGAATTTGCTGTCAAGCCTGCATTTAGGTCCTTGATTTTTGCTTGTGTCTTTCCATTGTTATTATTTTTTTGGCCATGTAGCGCTTGAATGTCTGGCACATATTACTTCATGCGAATGAATAAATTGGCATATCATTAACTATTTTTCTGTGTTGGGAATCAGCTGTACTTGCGGAGACTGGAAAGTTCCTGTTGTCAGCTAAAAGGAATCGCAAAACAACTTGCACAGAGTATGTTATCTCAATGGACGCCGACAACATCTCGAGATCAAGCAGCACCTATATCGGAAAACTGAGGTAATCAAGATGCATGCAATTGATAGACCTTTTGTCTTGGTCTGTATTATATGATCGTGTAAGCTAACTTAGATGCTTGTTATTTCCAGGTCGAACTTCCTGGGCACAAAATTTATGATCTATGATACACAGCCCCCTTATAATGGGGCTGTAGTTCCTCATGTTGGGCGGTCCAGCCGGAGGTTCAACTCCAAGAAGGTCTCTCCTAAGGTGCCGACTGGTAGTTACAACATAGCTCAGGTGGCATATGAGCTAAATGTGCTTGGCACGAGGGGCCCTAGACGGATGAACTGTGTTATGCACTCTATACCGGCCTCCGCGGTTGAGCCTGGTGGCATAGTCCCTGGGCAGCCTGAGCAGATTGTGCCGCGAGCTTTGGAGGAGTCATTTCGTAGCATGACTTCCTTCTCCAAGTCATCCATCATGGACCAGTCCATGGATTTCAATAGTTCCCGCAATTTCAGCAGTGCCCGCTTTTCTGACATTGCCGGAGGTGCCTTTGCTGGTGATGAAGATGGACAAAATAAGGAGAGGCCTCTAGTGCTTCGCAACAAGGCCCCCAGGTGGCATGAACAGCTGCAGTGCTGGTGCCTTAACTTCCGTGGCCGTGTAACCATTGCCTCAGTGAAGAATTTCCAATTGATCGCCGCATCAAGCCAGCCCCCTGCCGGAGCTCCAACCCCGTCGCAACCTGCTCCACCGGACCAGGACAAGATTATCCTACAATTTGGTAAGGTGGCGAAGGATATGTTCACAATGGATTACCGCTATCCGCTCTCGGCTTTCCAAGCATTTGCTATCTGTCTGAGTAGCTTTGACACCAAATTGGCATGTGAATAATTGTTAGGGCAGAATCATTGGAGGCAGGATTGAAAATGCATAAAAAAAGGAGATGCATTTGCCCCTAGGGTTCTAGTTGATGTTCGCATTTTGTTGTATTCTCATAGTTGTACTCTGCTTGTTGTAGCTTGGAACCAGACTTCTTAGCATGTATGTTTCACCTGCTGGCACCATGGTAGGCGGGTTCTCGTTGAAACTGAGTTCATTGCATCGGTGCCATTTGTGTAATGTGCATGTGATTCTCACCGAACGTGACAGGTTCCGTTCATGAATTCTTTTTGAGCTTTTGCGTGGATTCTGCAACATGGTGAGGAACAAGAAAAAGAGCGGGGCAAAACTGTATTTAAAATCTGTTGCGCATGGGGTGCTTGCAATATTATACCAAGTTGAGAATCATACTTTGCATCCGGTTGTGCCGGACTTGTCTCGCATGATGGAGCCTTCCTAGCTCTTAACCCCCTTTTTTTTAATATTGGTTGTTCACAGCCATGTGCCATCATTGTATGATCTGCAAACGCCCCCCTTAGTTTGGCGCGTTAACTACAGTGGCTATACCTGATGGGAGAATCATAGCACATGAATGCGCCACTTTTCCTCAACACAAAGTCGTGCCTTTCTGCTCTTTTAGGTCGACCTCCATTCTTTGTCTTATTTTTGTTTTCTTTCATGAGAAGTTCTAGCTCTTTCCACAGTGAAAGTATACATATCCTTTTGTTTTTTTGGAACAAAGTAAAGGATGCATTTCTGTAGCGACAGCAAAGAGCAGTACAGCTCGGAGCTCTTTTAGGTCGACCTCCATTCTTTGTCTTATTTTTGTTTTCTTTCATGAGAAGTTCTAGCTCTTTCCACAGTGAAAGTATACATATCCTTTTGTTTTTTTGGAACAAAGTAAAGGATGCATTTCTGTAGCGACAGCAAAGAGCAGTACAGCTCGGAGATGTGGAGTAGAGAGAAAGCGTGCATGTGGACCCATTATGAGTGTGACTGGGAGAAAGGAATGTATTTTCTTTTTCTGCTGGTGACTGTATGTGACTGAGCTGGAATGCACATAACGGGACGATGGGCGGCTGAATCCAATAATCCATCATCATTTGTATACAAGAAATGAAACCGTATTGTGGATTGCTTTGGTGGGCACGAGTAGTGAAAGAAATGATTGAATACATGGTGCCCGCCTGATCGGGAATGATTCCCGGCGCAGTAGGAAGTGCTCACGGCTCCCAGGATGGCGGCAGTGCGCACGCACTATCCGGGCTCGTTGATGTGTTGAGGCAGGGCGAGTTGTCTGGTCATCAGATGATCGGTGCTTTGTGCGCTTGATATGGGTCACTATTTTTGCGAACACTCAAAAGCTTTGTGTGTCACTTTTATAGAAGAAAGGGTCAAAGTGAGCCAAGTTTAGTACATCAAGAGGTTATGATTACATAAAAAGCAACTAACACCATGAGGGAGCTCTGGATTATCGCTTCGTGACGAAGTTTGTGATGGTGTCAATCGTTGCTTGGCCGAGGAAAGCGTGTTTCATATTTGGCTGCGTTCGCATGTCCAGATCATGGATATATCGAATAAAATCTCTCCGGTAAAATGGAGTACGGCGGATGGCTTCATGCGATGCGATTCGACGTGCATCTATATATCACATCCCTGTAATTCAGGTGGGAGAATTCCTGATCATGTCGGCTCGCTTTTTCTCTGCGGATTCGTGGGGCGACGTGGTGGAAACGACGCGGTGGAATCCCACTACGGGGAGTGCGCGATGGATAGGCTCGTCGCGGTAGGAGCTTGGAATCCCAATACCGGGAGTAGCATGATCCCATTCTGTCTGCTTGCCACGGATCCCCCGATTCTGCACGGGCGCTCTTGTTGTCCTGCACGAACACCAACTGAGCTGCTGAGTTGTTGAGACCGGTGTGGCGGGCGATGCGCGTGATGTGACGGAGGCATCACAATTCACATCACGCGCCACCGGTGGTCTCAACTGAAATGGTGCCACACCGGTGGTCTCAGAATATGCCTGCCGATTGATATGTAATCTCCTTCTAATATGCTGTCTATCTATTGATAAGCAAGTTCTTATATGCAGTGGTATAGTGGTATAGAGAGAACCACAGTTTCTTTATAGCATGGTTTCATCTCAAGACAGGGAAAAACTAAATTGTGCATTGATTACCAGTGAAAAAGTCAACATTGTCATATAGGTTGTGGGAGTAGTTTTTAGCACACAAATTTGCAGCAACGTGAATCCATACACAATTTGATCAGCTCGCTCGACTGAAATCTGTCTAGATAGAACATGGGTACTCAATTCAACTCCCTGTAACGAAAAGAGAATCTAAACTCATCAAAAAACAGCACACATGATCCTTTTGCTTCCCTGACCAAAACACCAATAGCTGCAAGATCAAATGCAGTGCTTTCCAAATATTGACATTACATTGAAAACACAGCAAAAAAAAAAAAAAAAAAAAACTCACATTGACAGCATGGCAGTAAGCAAAGCGTGCAATATTGTTACCCCAACAAATCAAACAAAAAGCGTCGTTACAAGGTGATTACATGATGCACCATTTTCCTACTCCACTACTGGCAGCTGCAGGCCCTCTTCACCATAACCCGTAGGCACTGAAGTGCTCCACCCTGAACTTCCACTCTCCCTTGGCAGCGTCAAAAGACAAAAACTCTGCTCCCTGCTCATCTGCCTTCTTTATCAGCATCTCCATGTACTTGTCCACCCTTGGACCCTCATGGTACTGCTCACCAGTCTTCTTGTTCATGCACTTGATGTTCAGAAGAGTCACCTCTGCAGCTTTGTTCAGCCCCTCCCCGACCGGTGGCTTCTTGCTATCATCCTTGTACACAATCACCTCACGGTTATTAAACTCTACAATCGACTCCAGATCCAGGCCCCTCACATCCGTCGCCCCCAGGAATTTGATGCTGCCATAACCATGGCGCCCAACAACAAAGTCTATCACCCGACTGCAGTAGCCTGGCTCGGCGCGTTCTTTGGCGGCAAGCTCCTCTAGGCCAGGCTCCGTGAAGTAATCTGTATGCGGAAGCTTAGGCATCAGCCTCTCAACTGAAGCACCATTTCTATGCCGGATCTTAGCCTCAGGCTCATGGTGATTGCCATTTTCCACTGGAGAAGGCCAGCTTGGTGATGTGGCAGTCTTGTCACGCGCACTTTCAGCGCAAACTCCTGCACAAATCACAGCCCAAGAGTCATACGCCACGGAAGTTAAGTCAAAAGAAACAGTTACATAAAATAACCTGGATCATGGATTCATGGTTCATTATTTGAATGGGGCAATAAGAATTAAAAGCATTGTAATGACAAGACTTACCTTTGCATTTTTCCAGATCAGCTGCATCCTTATAAACTGATTGCCTGTCAATTTCACTGCGTGAAGGCCACTGATCAATTGGACGGATTATCAGATTTCTCGGGTTCTCTCTAGGGATGAAAAAACCATCCGCTTTTGGTGTTGCAGGAGATTCTTCATCATCATCAAAGAATGGAACCTATAAGAAGAGAAAAAGAAGCTGAGAACCACAATCAATGCTTTCTTAATGGCTTTCACAAGGCCCATGAAGATTCATAAAACAAAACTTTGCACACAAAATTTATGTATGACAAACAGGTCATTACCTTGACATCACGTATCGGATTATATTTTCTTGGGTGCAATTTTATCCTTCTCTGTGACCAATGCCTTGGAACCACCGTGGATAATATTCTACTAGGAAGAGGCTTCTCAGCAACCTGCAAGCCAGAAACAATTTTTGATTAGGCAAACAACTTATGCTACCTCATAACACCGCATTTCATTCATGAACAATCATCTTATTACCCCTACTGTCCACCCACTCTAGAAAATTAAATTGGTAATACCAAGAGAAAACTAACCGGCAAACTTGAGATTCCATACTGAACCGAAGGTGAATGTCCAGCATTCCCAATGGACATCTGAGGCATTGCAGGAAGCGTCCCGTATGGATGCGAAACAGGCGCAGGCTGTGTGACCATATTAGACTGGCTAGGAGTTCTGTGTCAAATATGCAATATGAAAAATTTCAAGTCAGAAGGGACAATGTATTATGTGTTACCTATACCTATACATTTGTAAATCCCGAGGATAACTATGATTTAAATCAAAAGCATGTTCCACTGCAGGGATATTGTTTTCCTTCTACTTTGTTTTAATACGTTAAAAGGACAAAGTTGAAAAAGGTAAAAAAGTAAAAGTAAAAAAGTAATCAAGCATGTTTGAGAAGTAGCTAGAAATCATACGGCTGTCCAGTCAGTGCCTGGCTCGTAGTATTGGAAAAACCAGTGAATCCACCTATCAGAGCTGCAGTGAATGCATTTGCACGAAAGTTAAACCCAAATTAGCTGTTGAAGAAAAATGTAGGCAGCAGAATGATTTTTGAGAAACGCTGACTTGGTTGAGTTGTAGGCTGGAACGATAACACGCTTGAAGTTTGAGAGCTGGGGTGTACTGCTGGAAAGTTAGCTTAATCATTAGGAGCAAAATTTAACTTGTCAACAATAAACTTTGCAAGGAAAATGATATACATAAAAGAAGAGTACTAACAGCAGCAGTATGATAAGAATCATTTGTGCTACAAATTATATATAGCAAAACAAGGGCCTTACTGTTGAAAAAGGTGAAGAACTGCTGCCAAACAGACTGGATGTGCTAAAAAGACCTCCAGAGGAGGGGAAAGCCGGCGTAATAGACGATTGTTGCACAAATGCTGGGGAAGATTAAAATAGCCCAACTGATTGAGTGCTGGCCTGGGCGACACTCCAGTGCTGAATGGGCTTGGATTCGATGATGAAGCAAAAGCAGGATTTGTATTTGAAAACAAAGATGGAGTACTACTTGATGGAAATACAGAAGCATGTTTTATTAGTACGTTATATCTAAGAAAAACACTGCAGCTATGCTGCAGAATAAACTTGTTTGCCCCCAGTTCATACAGAAGCAAACATGCCAAAACTGTACACAACATTAAACAAATGGTTTAAATGAACGGTTTGCAAATAATCAAGCAAATTACTCAGCATCCAAATGTCACCTTTGTCTCTACGCTGGTAATCTTCCCACCTCAATTCTTCATGACTCTTACCTTTGTATTCAGGCATGGCTGATATGGAATCAAGTTTAGCAGCAGCCACGCCACTTGTAGCACTGTCATCTGGTGTTTGAGCACAAGGGTTTATTCTGATTCCTCCAGCTTGGTTACCAAATGGCGTTTGCCCAAAAGCTGTTCCCGGCTTTGAACCTGAGAGAGAATAAACAAATGGTGAAACAAGTAGATTTTGTCATGCCCAGAGCGAAAACAGTAACAAGAAAGAATCCGCAATAAATAGTGTTGCTGAGCAAAAAAGGGCAAAAGAATCTGCAATACTTGACTGCTCTATGATATGGAGTTGAACACACACAGACAACAATGCAGCACTCAAGTATTCATAACTAGACAAGAAATAGCGTAAATATCCAATGGGAAACATACCAAATGGAAATGTCTGTGCACCAAAAGGTGAGGGAGTTGCTCCAAAGGTAGAGGTTCCAAATGAAGTCGTCGGTTGTCCATCAGACGGAGAAGAACCGAAACCAAAGGAACCTGTTGATTGGCCAAATGTTGGTGTGCTTGATACACCAAAGCCTGGAGAACTCACACCAAATGCGGTGGTTCCTGAATTTCCAAAACCATGAGTGGATGAACCAAAGGCCGTAGAGCCAAACGCTGGGGTGGTAGTAGCACCAAATAGAGGTGTTGACGTTGAACCAAATGCTGGCTTTGTTGTGCCACTGAAGGCTGGCGTCGTTGTGGTGCCAAAGGCCAGTGTAGTAGTCGCACTGAAAGCTGGCGTAGTAGTCGCACCTAAGGCTGGCGTAGTTGTTGCACGAAAAATACTGCTGCCAAATGTGGGCTGAGTTTGCTGGAACATGCTACCAAATGGAGTTGACTGGCTAGGAGATGATCCAAAACTCCCGAAGCTTGGCTTTTGTCCAAATGAAGATCCTACAAGATGTGCAGAGCAGAGTGTCATGCCATATACATATATGTACTTAATTACTATTGATCTAAAGAAAATTAATAAGATAGAACTGAACTGAGATTTCACTTGGGTAGCTATGTACGACAATACAATCTAAAAAATAGTTTTAGAGTATCGTTTTCCAAGCACTTTGACAATGCGATACTATCAACATCACAAGCTCAGGGGCAGCACATGCAACACGGGCAAGGAAGGAAACAAATAAAGGAAAAAAGGGCAAAAAAAAAAAAATCATACCTGAGCCAAAAGTGGAGAACGTAGCACCAAAGGCAGGGGTGGGCGATGCACCGAAAGCTGGAGTGGAGCTCCCAAAAGTGGGAGTGGATTGCTCCAGCCCAAAAACACCAGTAGATGCATTGCCAAAAGGTGAGCTTCCAGTCTGTGCCCCGAAAGTGGTGTTTGGACTACCAAATGGTTTTGGTGCGAAGGGATTGTTGGCGGCAGTTGCCTGGCCGAATCCCTGTTGCTGGGTTCCGAAGGAGGACTGGCCAAATGTGCTTGTGGATGATGACTGCCCGAATGCTGCAATACACGAAAACATAAAGAGTTGTGAGCAGAGTTTCACCGAGTGAAAGTAGAAGAGGTATAAACAAGAAACGCACAATCATAATTTGTACTGCATTCTACGAGCTAGCTTGATGAAAAGAAAAAAACGAAGCAGCATAGCGGCATTGTTTTGTTTGCAAGTAGCGGAGGACTGTATGTGGTCATGAACAGAGCCCTTCGGCGTCCCTAGTATGTTGCAGTGGCGAGTCTATAATTGGAGGCCAGGGTGGGCCGACACAAAAATTATTTTCATCACACAACAAATTTTCTATGATAGCCACTGGTTATAGATAATATTTGACTCTCATAGACTGAAGAAGGAAGATCGAGAATGAACATCTCATTATTGTGGCAGCCGAGCCCTTCCTTCTACCCACTGAAGAAACTGATCCAACTGGTAACTGGAACCAAATAACCATGGTTGTGACAGACCATCCCAGACATGAATAATCTAATTGAACTCAAGCAGAAAAGGCGAGATCCCTTGAGATCAACTACCTCGGTTCTGGTTTCTCTACCTAAGATCGCTACTCCAAAAATCCTACTATCCTCGGCAATCATTATCTTCTTCTTCTTCTTCTTTTTTTTTAAAAAAAAAACTATCATCGGCAATTGAAAGACAAGCAGCGGCGAAAATTTTACAAAATGTCACCTTTCTTGCTCGCTGCTGCTTGCAATAGAAGTCCGGAGAGCAAATGCCGGAGAGGGAGAAGGCAGTGGCGAGCTGGAGCTGGACGCCGCCGTCGAATTCCCCTTCCGCTCGCCGCCTCGCCGTAACCGATTGTAAGCGTGGGGTCCAGAGGGGCGGGGGGGGGGGGGGGGGGGGGGGGGGGGCGGAGAAATCGAGGCCGCACCACCGCACAGGTCCCCGCCGATCACGGTCATGCTAAGCAGACCGTGGCTGCGTGGGCCTTGGGGGAGGTAGCGTGGCTTTGGCGACTTCCAAAACCCAGGTTGCACGGCCCACCCGCCAGACTCGTTTACGTTGCAAGTTTGCATCGCAACTACTACGGCCAACTTCTTCTAAAAAAAAAACTACTACCGCCAACCGGAACTTGGAATTTGATCGAAATCGGAAACAAAGCAAGCGTGCGCAGGCATTCATGAATTAATCCAGATATAGAATCGAACCGAACGGGGAGGAGGCTAGCAGATGCAATACGTAGACCAATATATTGACACGATAACAGAGGATGAGAAAGACAGCAACAATCGACGAGAGAAGAAAGAATCGGAAGGAAGAGGGTTGTGGGGTTCTTAGTTCTTACGGCTGGTGGAGCCGAACATGGCTTCTTCCTCTTGTCGCGTGAGGGCGGCGCCGACGCTAGGCAACGAAAGGGAAGGGCAGCGCCTCGATCACCGGCGGTGACGGTTGCCGGGACCTCCTCTCTCTCTCTCTCTCCTCTTCTCTTCTATGTCTATGATGGGTGGGGCCTCCTCTCCTTCAAGTTGTGCCGCGGTTTTATAGAGCGACTTAGCTTAAATCCAACGCAAGCGCGCGCGCGAGGCGCGTCGCGTGGCCTCCACGCAGGCCGTTCTCGCCCTCTCGGCCTCATGGGCCGCTACGCTATTGGGTCAGTACCTCGCGAGGGACATTTGTTTCGGGCTTTAGGTCTCTCGCCCTCTCGGCCTCATGGGCCGCTATTCTATTGGGTCAGTACCTCGCGAGGGACATTTGTTTCGGGCTTTAGGTCCAGACCAGGCCGTCCGCGCCGAACGCGTCCAATGCACTTTTCGGCCCGGCCTTGGAGCCGAAGCGCTCCGCGCCTCCGCCTCCGCGTGGGCGTGGCGCGTGGCATTTCCTCTCTTCCCCGGAGGACGGGGCCCCGCCCGCGAGCGTATCAAAGCGTAGCATCACGGAACAGTACCATCAAAGCAGCACGACTGCACGAGAAACGGAACAGACGCTCCCAGAAACGGAAGGGGAGAGTCCTGTGCCGCGGCGCGGGATCGGGGAGGGTGCCGGAACCCGGAGACCTTCGTCCCCTCCGCCGGCCGGGGGAGTGGGAAGAGCTCCTCCGCCTCCGCTTCCGTCTCGTACATTTGCTTCTCCCCGCCGCCTCTGCGCTTCGCATGTTTTTGTTTTTTTTTCATTTTCGCTCTGGTTTCGAAAATTCGATTGGGACGACAGCGTAGATTCGATCCCTTGTTTTGTTTATCTATTCTTCGATTTTCAAGCTCGTTGCTCAGATTTGCCATTGGCCCGATGATGATCACGACGACCCCCTTGTTTGTTTGTATTGATGGATGGATGGATGGATGGATAGATAGATCGGCCCGAATGTGAGCTCCACGGGGTCGCGCCTTGCGCCTGCAAGGTTTGAGCTCCTGAAATGGCTAGTGCGGTGTTGGCATTTCGACGTTCTGGGCGCCGGAGCATGCTCGGGGGTCCGGGTGATCAGTGTTATCAAATGGGTCCGTCCTTGTGGCGGGTTCGTCTCCTCTTCCTCTTCCCTCCTCGACGGGGATCCTATGCAGTCCTACATGGTGCGCTAGCGGTGACTGAACATGTGGGTCGAGTGGATGCATCTTGGATCCATTCCTTCTGTTGCTGGTACGGAACACTAGCTTGCTCGGATGGATTGTTGCTGCTCTTGCATCATCATCTGTTGCTGGTACGGAACACTTCTTCTTCTTCTTCTTCCGAGCCCTTGAGACATGTACTGGTGCCAGCGTTGAAGCCCATCGCACTAGCCTTTGATGGAAATATAACAGAGTTGTCAAATCTGAGGGCCATTTGATAATGCAAAGTTATTGGTGTTTGATCGGTATTGATTTGATGGCCTTTTGTTTGTGCAAACATTATGAAACAGAAAAAATTAGCAGGGTGTTGAGGTTTTGTTGCCTTGATGTGATACCCTGCTGTAAAAAGCCTGTAATGCGCTGATGGTGCTTGAGGATGTGTGCTCGAAGCTGTTGCTGAAAAAATTAGTATTCGGTGGAAAGGATCAACTAACTTTTGAAATAAAAAAACTCTCGCGCTTCCCTCTGCTAGTACTACTACAGTTTTGCTAATATATCTGGTCTGATTGTTTTTGTTCACCTGAAACAAATTTTTGATGTCTTGAATTGAAACATCGACAAATGCTATAATACATTTACCATGGTAGCAGTCCATTTCACTTTTACTAGCTAGGTGTTTTGTGTGCCCTCGACCCGATGATGATTATGATGAGACCTATGGATTGAATTGGTGCACTGAACAGATTTGAGCTTGGTGGGATCAGACAATGCTGTTTTCTTTTGAAATGGCTTGTGCTGTGTTGGCTTCTCTATGCAATGGGCGCTGAATCATGTTCCAGTATCCAATGCAATGAAGTGGTGAGCTTTCTCACTGACATATATGCTCAACCATATGTTTCTACCATTTCCTGTATCCTTCTTTTCTTTCTTTCCTGCATGCCGCAACTACTGGCATGGCCGTCGTCGTCGTCATCCTCTATTCTACTGTTACCTTAAGACATGCTCAACTGCCAGTATTGAAGCCCACTGCATTATCCTTTGATGATAAACGAAAGTATATGCTTGTTTCATAGTCTGAGGGCCATGCGGTAGTATGCATTGATAGCTTATTAGTTTTCATTTTCTTTTTCGTTTTATGATGGTTTCATCTGCTGGGGGATCAGGAGGCTTCTTCTATTGGAGTTCTTACGAAGAGTAAGCTTTTCAGCTATCATTCTTGAAATCATGAATGGAAATTAGTTCTTTGTTGTAAGATGTAAGTTGCTAACCATTTGGCGATCAACTTCTTTAATACATTTGTGTATTTCCCCATCAGCTTCTATTTGGATCTCTTTAATTTTTTCCTGTTGCGTCATAAACATTTGTACTTCATCATAAATTGTCATTTTCTTGCTCTCATTTGTGGAATTGTGGCTGCACCAAGTTTCTTGTTTCAGTTGCTGCGACAAAAGGTAGTAGTTCTTTTTGTAAGTTTTCAAAAAATGTGTTGCCCAGTGATGAAAACTGAATATATAGACATGGCACATGGTTCCTCCTCCTCCTCGTCCTCCTCCTCGTCGTCGTCGTCTCTCTCTCTCTCTCTCTCTATCTCTCTCCCTCCCACCCTCTTTTGCACAGCAGTAGCAGCAGCAGCAGCACATTGCCATCAGGACCAGTATGGAATGCTGTAATTTGTGCCACTGATGAATGCTATACCCATGTGATCTGAGGGCATTATGTTTCATTTCTTAAGTAAAGTGAGTGCCTTTTGTTAGGAAATACTTATCAGTTTCATCATTCTTCTATCATTTGATCGATATTGAAAGTAGAGAAGTCACTGTTGTCTCGACCCGAGCATTACTCTTATGTTCTCATATCACTGGTTTTCAGTTCCTTTGGTGGTATTTATTTGCCGTTGTCTTATCTGTGATGTTATACCTTTGCCTGCAATTTTCCTATTATATTTCAAGTGCCTCTTGTTTGTTGACTAGCTTGCTTCGCATCTTCAGCAATTTTTGCCTCTTATTTAGCTTGCTCAGTTGAGTTCGCATTTTCTGTGCAGAGTGTGTTGGGTTGTTGTTTACGCAGCAGCTGCTGTAGATTCAGATTGCCATTGAATGATGCAGTGCTGGTCTGTATGACGTATAGAACTCATCTGATGCCATCTATGATTCCTGAGGGAATTTTTCTTTTCTCCACATCGAGAAAATTATTTGGTGGGGTGCGAGTCTTGTTAATGCAGGATCTTATGTGTTAATGTGCTGTTCGTGTCCTTTAATTCCAGATATTATTTGGGATCAGAGGGACAAATATGGACTAACGGTATGTCCTAAGTGAAAGGGTTATTAACTTAAAATTGACACTGCTAGTTTAATCATTAAACTATTTCTATAATTTGTAATTCTTTCTATTAGAAATCTTATACTAGTTTTATATATTTTGGATTATACAAAGCATCTTTAATTGGTACCTTTTGTTCTAAGAGAACTCCAATGATGAGTTTGTACGATTACACAAAAAAGGTGCGGATCATTGCTTTAAGAACAGAAAATAGGTTCAATCAACACCCCCCTCCCTAAAAAAAAAGAAAGAAAAGAAAAGAACACACACAGAGAACTCTGTGTACATTAAGAGTAGGCTTTTTGTGCCTTTCTCAAGGTGGAGGAGGGTCCTCTGTTGTAAGATGTGACATACTCACATGCCAGCCATTTGGTGTCATAACTCATACATACATTTTGTGATTTCCCCTGTTCTCCTATCGGATTTTATACAGCTCTATAAGTTTCTTGTTTTAATGAACACTACTAATTATCTTTTGGACAATGAATGGCAGTATTGCTTTTTATGATGCCTTAACAAATGTGTTGCCCAGTGATTAACTGTGCAGCAGCAGAAGCTTCACATTGCCATTGATGGACTTGTTTTGTACAAAGTAATTTCATTCCTTCTGTTCACTGCTCTCCATCTATTTTCCATTGATGAATGCTATATCTGTGAGATCTGAGGGTGTAACGTTTTGTTTTCTTAATAACACAGTTTATTTGTGAAGTTTTCATATATGTTGATTTTGACGTTCTTTCTTTTTTGTGAGGAAATTTTTATCTGCAGTTTCATATGCTATGTGTCATTGGATCTATAATGTAAGTCTAAAAACCAGGTTTTTCTCTCTTTTGGTTGATAAAGGTTTGTAGCTGGCATTCCTGCCACTTGTGTTCAAATGTAGTTCTATTAGTTGTCACTTCCTTTGATTCATCTGTTTGTTGTGGTCTTGTCTGTGACGTTATAGCTTCGCCAGTTATTCCTTATTATCTTCTTTGCCTTTTGTTTGTTGAATCTCTTGTTTAATATCTTCACGACTACTTGTCTATTATTAACTTAGTTAATTCAAGTTTGTGTTGGCCGTGCAGAGTGTGCTTTTGCTAATCTTATGTCTGTTGACTCTGATTTGAACTCGAGGGGTTCACCTCATGTTTGCAAGGTTGGAGCTCTGAAAATGGGCAGTGCAGTGTTTTGCCATATTGGTGTTTTGGGTGTGGAGTGATGCTCCGTGTTCGGGGCTGATTGCTGTCACAACAAGTGGGTCGTCCCTTGTGGCAATTCCTCTTCTTCTTTCCTCCTCTACTGACACGGATGTGTGGGTCTATATAGACTTGGATTGATTTTTCATTTCATTGTTCTTGCTATTGGTAAAGAGATACTATTTGTGTACGTGCTATCTATTCAGCAGCACATGCACATGGTCACCGAGGAATGCTATATCTGTTAGATCTGAGGGCATGATGGTTCTTTTTCTTACTACACAAGTTATTTGTGAACTTTGTGTTTCTTTTTTATGAGGAAATCATATTTGGAGTTTAGTCCGCCACTGGTGACAAATGCTGCAAGCTTAAAGTCATGTTTTGCCTTTTTTTTGCTTGATTTTAGATTCTGCACATGCCTAAAAGTATCTTTTTTTTTGTTCAGATACTGTGTTATATTGGTTTTCACTTTCTATGATTCTACTTATTTGTTGTGGTTTTATCTGTGATGCTATAACTTTGTATGTTACTTTGTTCTGTTCGTGCCTTTTGTTTGTTGAATCACTTATTCAATGTATTTAGCAGCTTCGTGTGTTTTTAAGATTTTAATACATAAAATGTGTTTTGGGTCTTCTTGAATTAGATAGCTGCTATAGCTTATTCTGAATTGGATTGGCATATTTTTGTGGTGTTTTTGCATTTAGTCACTCAAAATGGGTTGTTCTTCTGACCATTTGTCCCAATATAAACACCTTGTTCATGGGTCACTCCTGCATCCTTTTTTTTTTTTTTGGTTGTTGTATCATCTCTGCTATGGTTATTCTTTCTTTTCGATGGTGATGTTCACTTCTGATACAGGGTTCACAAAACACACTTCCAGCATAACAATCATCATGACCTGTGACCTACCTCGTTTGTGGCTATTGGGTCCAAACCATCTTATTACATACAGGCTTACTGCAGAATGTGAATGTTAGTGTAAGCAGCTAGCTATTTTGTTTATTTTGGGTGCTAAAAAATAAATAATAGAACACTAAAGAGCACCAAAAATATACAAAATATAATAGAATACTAATATTATTTATTTATTTTCTCATCTGGGTGCACCTGTAGTTTGCACATAGTTTGTCAGCATTATGTAACTGAACCTGGTACCTAAAATTGTGTAAGACTATAGAATCAGTTTTAAATTTTACTTGAAATCTCTATTTGATTCAATGCATTCACTGTTTCTCCTTTCTCCCTGACGCCAAGAAAAAATAGTAACATCTTATCTGTCTTTGAAGTATCAAGTTACATGGTCTAAAAAAAAAGGTAAATCAACGTGATAAAATAATGAACTATAGTAATGTTTTGGGTTTGTTTGATGATGATTTAATACAAGAAGTTATGACAGTGCTTGCCTTGCCTGGATGGACAAGAAAATGAGTGTTTGGATTGCAGGCTAGTTTTCTTCGTAACTTGTGCTGGCAAGCTTTTTCTTTGCTAACCCAAGCTAGCTAATTTGGCTCTCTGGTGCTGGCAAGGCAAGGCTAACCTAGGCAGGCAAGGAGAGGCAAAGCTTGCTGAGTACCAAACTGACCCTATGTTAGTTTGGAAACTTGATGTGGACTGTCCCCTTCTGCTAGGTAATTCTTCCTGGTAAAATTAGGAAGGGAAAAAAAAAAGGAGATGAGATCTTGTTGGACGCTTTGGGTTGGATGATGGGAATTAACTAGTGAATGTAGACATACTCCCAAGCCGTCGCTTTTCCTAATAGTAAGGATATAAACATACTCTCCGATCTCCTTTTCTCTGTAATCTTCATACGTTTCTATTCTCTCCTGTGTTTGTTGCTTCGAGTTACTGTATCCTCACTCGTGTCTTCCAGCAGGGATTGTAGTTGCGCGCAGGTGTGATGATCGCCGCAGAGCTCAGTAGTTTTACCGTCATGGCGTTGCTGGTTACCGTTGTTGCTACCCTGTATTTTCTCAGGCAGCAGTTGTAACTTGTACAGGTCAACTTGATATTCACTCTTATAAAAAAAATTCTGCCTTCCATTGTGTTACGTTCTCGTCTTTTGCCCTCAATGTTGCAATTTTTCTCAATGGAATTAACATTGAGCTCTGGTACACGGGACACCCTGAAACCATCAATGAAACAAAAAATATTTGTGTACATTTTATCAGCTTTAAATAATCAACAGTGCCAAACCACTCAGTTCTGATTCATTGAAAAAAAACTACACGAGATGGATAAGGATGAGAAACTCATGTGTCATGTGTGCAAGTAGATGTCGTTTGTAATGAGGATACATTTGTGCACTCTTCGAGTAAACTTCATTATTCTTGTTTTTACAACACACTGACAGGAAAACAAAGAGTACCAGGCCGACAACAGATACAGAACCAATTCTGAATGGCGTGCCTTTTTAAACACGCACAATCTCTCTACAATGGTTTCCATGTCACCTAAAAGGTTGCCAAAGAAAACTAGGAAAATAAAAATGAATCTAAAAAAGAAAAGCAAGAACCTCTGTTGAGACTAACAACAGAGCTCGGTGTCTTCTACCATTCCATGGAATTAGTTCTTCTAAGGTCTTGTAATGGTTTTCTCCTTATCACCGGCACTGCCTTTTCCATCAGCTGCATAAACAGAAAAATTCAACAAACACCACCAACGTTATATGTTTGAATAAATTGAGTTACTGCTCGACCATAGCAAAAAGTATAAAAGATTCTAGTAGAATAACAACATGAAAGATCAGCTGACAGTGTGAATATACAAGATAAAATGTTAACTCTGAGTGTGATGCTTCAATAAAATATTAAAATGAAGCTACTTTGTAAGCAGAGACTTAATACCGACATGTGTTTTATTATCTGCATACTAGACCATGCAGAAAAGCATGCTACTAAACACCAAGGCTAAAGACCAGACGATAGCACATACTATGATGCGATTTGACAAGCAGATGAAATAACAGCACATACTATGGCGAAAGAATTATCAGAACTGCAGATCAGGCCACGGAGTCCCAAATGAGCCAGCATACACAGTTCAAAGCTCAAATTACAATCGTAATTGCTAAATTCGGAGGTCTTTTATATTGGTGCTGAAGCACTTAAAAGAGAATTCGGACACCCTGAGATCATTAAATATGGTACAAAAAACAGCACATTTTCAACATGCCAAAACAGTTCTTCGACATGTGTTTACAAATGATTGAAAAATTATAATATTCACTGCAAATATTAGACTGGCAATGTAACAGCACGTAGCTTAGGCTAAACATATATATAGGCAATAACTAACCAAGCTTACCTCCTTAAGTCTCTTTTGGTTTTGCTCCTCCTGAGAAACATTAAAGTTAAAATAAGATCAATCTGATGGAAGACCATATTGCCAAAAAAATAAAAACAAAAAAAACAAGATGCAAGCACTATAGACAACTGGTTCATGAAAAGAAATTTGGATTTTCTTTAATTTATCTGTAATTATTTATTCAAGGACAAACGTCTAATTTAAAGCTTTACGATGGTGCACAATGGGAAAAAATCCTTATGAATTATTAGCAAGGATATATGATGACAAATGAAAAACAATTAAGACAATTTTGAGACATATGGCCCCGAAAATAGACGACAAAGATCATGTTGTCTGGTGGAACATTTACTCTGTTTTTTTTTGTTTTCTCCTTAAGATTCTTAGAGACGCCCTTCTCTGGTGGTAACACATTCTCATTCTTTTTAATTCTTAGTTTTGTTTTAATTTTGGGATGACCATGTACCAGATATTATCCTACATATATATATACACTATGAACATATCAGTTATAGTTCATAGTAGATGGTGCTGGTCTCCCAATATGCTCATGGAATCACCAACGCACCAGTTAACATGGCTTCTATCTAAAAAGCAAAAAGTTGGAAACAATCCTAATACTCAAGCTATCCTGCCTGTTGTATGTAGGCAGCCTATCCAGCATTGCACGACACCATTTTTTCCTCGGTCCTCATCCACAACCAAGCAGAAACAAGAACAGTACCTGCTCCCTCAATAGCTCTGCTTGTTCCTCCTCCAGCTGGGAGACCTGCGACTCCAGCTCTGCTACATACGCCTGCATATATTTGGTCCAGACGGAAGCATCGGATTAGCCACTCGAACCATCCGTTGTGCACTGTGATGATAAAGAAAATCGAAATGCGCCCGGTGCACCAAATTCTCCGCATCGACGCAAATCGGCGCACCTGCTTCCGGTCCCTGGACCTGGCCGCGGACTCGCGGTTCTTGATCATGCGCTTCTGGCGCTGCACCACCGCGCGGTCCATGGGATCCATGGGCGCCCGCTTCCTCACCCTCCCGCCGCCGCCTACGGGAGTCACATCGCCGCCGTCGGGGAACCCGAGCGCCATGCTCGCCTCCACCACCGGCGCCATAGCGGCGCCGCCGGTGTCCCTGGCCAGGAAGTCCTCCAGCGTCATCTCGGCCGCGCCGCCGGCACCGCCTCTGGCGCCAGTAGCGGCTGCGGCGGCGGGCGGGGGAGGGGGAGCGGGGGCGGTGAGCACCCCACCGCCGCCTGCGGCGGAGATCTCCTTCCACACCTCCTCCGACGTCCGCCGGGCCGCGGCGGCCGGCGCCACCGCCAAGGGGGAGGGCTCCGCCGGCCCGCCGGCGGCCGGCGGTGGCGCGTCGCCGTAGATGTTGCGCATGATGTCGTCCATGTTCATGGATCCGATGCCGCTGCCGCTCCTGAAGCGCCCGAGGTCCGCCGACCCAGCGGCCGCCTGCGGCTGCGACGACGACGGCATCACCCGCGACGACGCCATGCGCCGGACGGCCGGCCCAACGGGCGGGGGAAGAAACGAGCTCCCGCCCGGCGAGGCGAGGCGGTGACCCCGCTCACCGCGCCTCGGCTTGCCGCGAGCTGCGCTGCGCTTCTCTTACCGGCCCGCGCGGCGCTCCGTTGCTTCCTCTGTGCGTCTCGGGAGAGAGAAAGGGGAGGGGGGAGCGGGGAAGAAAGTGTCTGGTTGGTTGGTTGGGGAGGCAGCAGGGACGGAGAGCAAAGCAGACTCCACGCGTGGCGTGGCGAGGCGAGGAGTGGGGAACGAGGAGAGGAAAGCAGACCGCGACCGTTTTGGGATGGGAGTCCCCCGCCGGCGCCTTCCGTTCGAGCCTCCTGCGCTTTCCGCGCGTGGCCTCCTCCTCGCCTCGGTGCCGTGGCCTGCTGCAGCCGTGCAGTGGTGCAGTGAATCATCAGCGATCCGCGTGGCGTGATGGGTCAGCGTGAGCGTGACACGCTTGGAATCCAGCGAGTGACTGTCATTGGCCGGGTTCGGTGGGCTGGCTGCGATAGTAACGGTTCGGCGCTGCACCCACCCATCACTCTCCTCGCCGGCACGTTCTTTTATCCCGTTGGCCTGCGCGACGGCCGAGGCCGTGACCGCGGCCGCGAATCCGTCCGGCGAACCGAACCGACGGAGCTCAAGCGCAGCCGCGTTCTTCGCAGATGGTTTCAGGTTCTCTGGCAACCAAAGATGTCCTCATCTAAGATTTTGCCAGATCGTAACATTTCACGATTCCGGAATACAACACAAGTTGCTTGGCTGTTTGATCAAGTCAGAGTACTAGTACATAGTTAGACGAAATGACGGTACTGCATATGCGCACGAGTGCGACTGTTAACTCACTTGGAAAGTGACCGATAACACACTTAGAATGTGACACATTTTATCGTTGGTGAGACGGATAAAGCTTAGTGAAAAACGATATTATTGGTGGTTCAAGCATCATGCCAAATAGATCTAAAAAAATCATGTCAAATAAAATGTCCGAAAGAAAACAAAGTGCTCAGAAAATTGAAAATCTTGACGCGTTTTTAATCGTTCTGCGAAACATCTTTGATATTACTACTGTGATAATTTACTTACCTGCGCGAATCTTGCGCTCCCCTGAGTGTTTCGATGTTCAGCTTTGTTGTTTTTTTTAAAGAAGGGGGGGGGGGGGGGGGGCATCCGTACCTGAGTAGTATTCAAAGTGTGACAAACCACAGATCAAAAGGCTCGGGATTTTTTAGAAAAGCAAGGCAAAAATCACGTACAACGCTCAGTTTATTAAAAAATCAAGTTAAAAACGTGATAACTACCTAGCTAAAGTAGGTTTCAAACTCACAGATTCCAGTAGAATGTCATCATTATGACATAACCACGAGTAAGAAAACATCAACCCATCACAAAAGATAGAATTTAGCTTAACCACAGATAACAACATCACGCCTTAGCAATTCTCAAAAAAAATAAAAAAATCACATCTTACCACAAGGGCAAAGAGTGTGACATCGGCCGTCAAGTTGACGCCTCAAGGAGGAAGTGGAGCTCGAGGCCCAACGGTGCGGCTGGAAGAGAGGAGGAGAAAGTGGCGGCGGGCTAAGGTTTGGGGTCGCCGCCCGAGTTGCCCGCTCGGGAGCAACGCAGGGCTCCTCGCGTTGTTCTTTTTTTATGACGCCCTATATTTTTAAAATTTAGGATAATAATCGTCCTCTTGGTATATCCTGTTATCCTAGGTCCACCATTTGGCAGGATTGTTCGATCAACATTTTGCAAGAATAATAATCAAATATTACCTTTTGTTTAGGATTTAACGGCTTTGTGGTTTCAGCGGTAAGTGACGTGGCCGTCGACAGCGAGGCGTCAGTGTTGACTTCGTCAATCTCGAATATTTGTCGGCTCAGTCTTCGAAGATGCTTATAGGGGTAGGGTTTGCGTATGTGCGTTCATAGGGATAAGTGTGCGTGCGTTGTGAGTGTCTAGGTTGTACTGTGTAATGAAAAAAACTCATATCGGTGTAATATTTCTTTTTCAGCTGACAAATTTTATGAAGATCCCTGTTAACCAGTCAAACACGCCCAAATTTCTTCGTTAGCATTCGCCATGCCGAGTATTATTGTACCGAACAAAAACGTTACGGTCCACCATTCCGCTTGGCCGGCCGGTTCCCTCCGTCCCGATCCACTCCACGTGTCCTTTCCTCCGGCCTCCGCTCGCCGCTCCAGGAGTCCTCCTCTTTCATTCATCCCGCGCGCTCGCCGAGCCGCCCCCGCCGCGAGATCGAACCCTCCGCCCCGCCATGGCGCAGCCCCACCCCCACGGCCGCGGGGACACCGTCCCGCTCCACCCCTCGTCGGCGCGCTCCGACATGGACGAGATCGAGGACCTCATCAACGCCGCGCCGGCCCCCGCCGCCGTCCTCCCCGCCGGCCGGCCCGCGTCCCCTTCTCGCGCCTCCATCCCCGTCTTCTCCTCCTCCTCCTTCTCGCCCCCGCCCCCCGCCGCCGCCGCGCTCCCGACGTTCGCCTCCGGCTCGGGCTCCGTCGCCGTCCCCATCGGCTCCGACGGGTTCGGCCCCGAGACCGACACGCTCACCGAGCCCGTCTGGGACACCGTCAAGCGCGACCTCACCCGCATCGTCAGCAACCTCAAGCTCGTCGTCTTCCCCAACCCCTTCCGCGAGGACCCCGGCAAGGCGCTGCGCGATTGGGACCTATGGGGACCCTTCTTCTTCATCGTCTTCCTCGGCCTCATCCTCTCCTGGTCCGCCACCGTCAAGAAGGTACCCACCGCATCTTTGACTGTTTCTTAGCTCATTTGTTTGTCAATGTGAAATCGAATGCGATCCATGTTGAGCTAGGTTCGATCTAGCCGATCATTGCGTTGTGAAATCAAACGGAGAAACGGACCAAACATGTATGACCGCGATAACAATCCCCAGTTTTAGGTTGGCACCTGACTAGCTAGTGGGGAACTGACCGTTATGACCACTACAGTAATCACCGAATGTTAGGGCTTAAACAATCACATGATATACGGTGTTGCATATCTCCCCCTAAACCTATTGGCTGTTTATCATGATTTTTCTTCTTCGTTTTATGTGGCAGTTGGTTTATCATATGGATATCCCTTGCGTGGCCTCATTCATTTTTAAATATTAATTTCAATGTTTGTTACAACTTATACCGTTGCGCCTCTTTTATAAATGCATCCTTAGCAGTAATCGGCCACTTTTGGTTTTGAGAGTGACTTTACCACTTTTGTGGCCATCCAATGTGCACGATGTTAAGACTTCATGTGGCAAATAAGGTGGATAAAAGTACCTGTAGTGTAGCTTAGAAGTAGAACAACTAGAAAAGTGGACTGATTGAATGTCTTCAGCCACACTGTATCTCCTAGTACAAGCTTTATGAGTTTAAGATGCACATGTAAACTAAACTTGGAGTTATATGTGTATTAAGAGAGGGAGAGGGCAATTAGTAACATAGTGATAACAGGCTACCTTACGTTCCAAAAATATGTTGAATATGGCTAGTTTAGGGAGAGGGAAGAACATTTCTTTTGTGTAGCTTAACTAGAATGAGAAGCTTTAATAGCAGATTAACAGAAAAAAAATGACAACATTGCCAAACTGGCAATTGAAGCCTACAATTATCACTTGCAGTCTGGTACCAATGCAGGCATTGCATGTTGATTAAGTCTAGCTTGCCAACCAAAATTGATCACTGTAGATAAAGAAATGGATCGGCTTATCTTATTCATGTTAGAGGGGAAACATTGGCTAGGCTGTGAAATGTTCGGTTGTAGAAATATAAAGCTGCTCCTAATCTATTAAAGTGTATGTCTCGCGATCGCATCAGGCTAGAGGCCAAAATGCAGTGGCGAGAAGGGTTCAGCATCGCGAACTTGTAACATTTTTCTCGAAAACGCAGGAGAGCTGCATTTCATTATACTAAGAAGAAGAAATGGGACAAGAACCCGGCACAACACACACACACCACTCTACCACCAATACATCAGTGAACTTGTAACACTGCTATGCACTGCTTAAATTCGCTGATGATAAGCTACCAGAAAACCAATACAAATGTTTGCTGTTCTATCCTATTAGTTTCTCCTTAGCCAGCCATCCATGATGATCGAATTGCTGGTGGTGTTGCACAAGGAATCAATCCATGAAGGAAAGCACTAATAGTTCTAATTCTCTACTTGGTCTTACCTATTGGCCCATCCAAAAAAAAAGCGTCATCATGGCCAGATTGCGGGGACAGGAAAAGGATCAAAGGACTCCAAAGTATCTTCTGGAATTGGGTACTGGTGGGAAGCAGGTTCTCCAATGTGACAGCTGGCTGATAGTTTGGGGCCTTTGGGCAATAAGGATAAAAGGATAAAGCAACTCTAATAGTAGTGGTGTTCAAAGCATATATGTTCTGTGCTTGATTTGTATCCAATCTCTAGGATATCTTTGTTCTAAAAAAAGTCTCTTCACTCCTATCGCACTATGGCCACAGTAGTGCAGGACATCCTTCAGCCTGCTATCTGCAATTGTGGCGTGGACTATATCCTGAGAACTGGATTTGCAATAGTTTCAGCCACTTACTCTTCTTGATGTCAAAAGTCATTCCCATGAATGTCCATTATGCTGAAATAGTGACGTTGGGGATGATGCTGTTGGATGGTAGCATGTTTTGTTGAAGAGGCAATATGCTTTTTCCTTGTAAAAAGAGAACATTCACATGGAGTTTCTGGTGAAGTTAATGCTGAACGCTCGAACAGTTGTACCATACCTTACATCTTCCTTCAAAGTTCGAAAATGATCATTGGTAAGCAGTTCCAGTTCTGTCCTTCCAACACATGGATACATGCTCAAAATCTCTAGCCACCTATTAGGGAGCATGTCTAGGCATAATTTCTCATGCTTAAAAAACGGAACATGTATTTCAGAAGTACAGGAGGCCAGGCTTTGTGAAAATGAAATCTGAAGCAAAGAAAGCCATTTCAGTGATTAAGGATGTTCTCCCGATCTTTCCATGGGCAGAACACCCTGAAGAGTGTTTGAAAGCGATTAACAATTTGCGGACATATCACGGGTTGATGATATGGCACCACTTGTTCTTTCCTTCTAAAGTTCTATGGGATGTGGAAGTGGATCATGTTTGGTCGTTGTCCATAGGTACCTAGTAATTTGTTTGTGTTACTTTTAAAAATGTTCCTTTCATTAATCTATAATACACCAGTATTCGTTGTTTAATTAACTACTCAACTATTTTAACCCCTTTATTCTGGTTGGTTACAATACTGTGTCTTTCATACAATATATGCTGTACAACTTGTCACGTGCTAATTTTGATGAGTTGGTTTTTGTTTTGTAGTCCGAAGTGTTTGCTGTTGCCTTTGCTGTATTAGCTGCTGGTGCCATAGTTCTCACGTTCAATGTTCTACTGTTGGTACGCGCCCCTCCTCTGTTCGACCTTCTCTACTTGTTACATGCCACATTGCATCACATATCTGCTTTGACACCTAACATGTAACTTTGGTGGTGTCTGTAATGCCCGACTACAGGGTGGGCACATCAACTTCTTCCAAAGCATCAGTCTTCTAGGATACTGCCTGTTCCCTCTTGATGTTGGGGCTCTGATTTGCTTGCTCAAGGACAGTGTCGTATTGAAGATAGTTGTGGTGACAATAACATTGGCATGGAGCTCCTGGGCAGCTTATCCATTCATGAGCGCTGCTGTTAGCCCACGGAGGAAGGCCTTGGCGTTGTATCCTGTGTTTCTCATGTATGTCTCGGTTGGGTGTTTCATCATTGCAATAGATTAGGCGTCAACATTTGCTACGGTGCTATCAGGAGTTCAGGATGAGTTTATTTTCTTCTAGTTGGACCAGCAGAATACGTACAGTTTTTTTTCTTTTAGTTGACTACAGACTTAGTTGGCATTGTTATTGTGGTCTTTGTTGACTGCTTAAAGTTTAAGGCTAGAGAAGTTAGGTAGAGAAAGTTGCAAGTCAATAAATCGTAGGAAAAATAATAGCTATGTAAATAATTTGGACTGAACTGCTGAATTCTACTTTATTCGCCTTGTGTAAACCTGAGGACTCGTGAGCCTATTTTTGTGCCCGGAGGAGCTCAGCGCTCGGTTCAAACCTTCGTGGAACTTTGGATTGAGGTATACGGATCGATCTTGCGCCATCGAATCTCATCAAGAACTCTTTGTGCTTTGAAAACAGACATATGTATGCGTTTTTGTGCTTTGAAAACTCGTTCGAACTTAAGTAGACGATCAGTTGGAACTTTTCTTGCGAGTTTCCGTAGCCTATTCTTCTTCTTCTTTATCCTAGGGGTATACTTTACCAATTTGAAACTTGTCATAAATAAGGTTATTCCCCGCCTACCTTTACTTTATTATTTGAATCCTATAAATTTTGTTTATTCTGAATCTTTCTATTCTGAATTCAGTTAACGACGAGATTTAGAGTCAACAGGGCAAACTCGATTTCTGCTGGTTGACTTCCTTGATCTTTGCCGCCGTTGATCAGCATCTTTGGAGGCGATCGGGGTGACGAACCTACCACGCAAGTGGCCACATACCACATCTGGAAATGCCGTGCTGTGCTTAGCATGGACCTGCCGTCTCCGGACCTCCTGCATCCCGACTCGAGTCTTGACTGATTTTCAGACGCGCAGCGGAAGACAAAGCGCAGGTACTTGATGTACGCGTTCGACTCCACAGTTTGTCATCATGAATAACGACTTGCTGCAACCTTGGGATCGACGGACTGATTCCTTCTTCACCGGTATCGCCAATCGCCAGTCCTCTCTCTACGGTCCAGGTCAATGCATGCCCCTACACGGCCGCGTCAAGCCGAGATCGGCTTGGTTCAGTAGCCGCGTTGATCGATCGAAGTGGAGCAGCGCGTACGTCACCATCAGGGAAACGAAACTACTCCATCCTATGCGCGCACGCCGGTACTACCCAGGTCGCCGTGGAACATGACTTGGCGGTGCCAGTGCGGCCGGTAAGTTTGGCGGAGTTTTTACACGTACGCCCGCGGCTGCCTATATATGCGCATTGTCATAACCGATATACTGTGTAATGCATATATTTTCGAGTCTTCTTTGTGGAACGAGGGAGATTAACGTGAAACTGTGTAACTCCTGTAGAAATCCAACGAGGAGTAGTACTGCCAACGAGGTTAATGCTTATGAATCCCACGCCGTTGGCAGAATGGCAGCTCCAGCTACGACTGGCGCAATAAGGATTGCCTAAACTTAGCAAGAGCAAAGCCAAGAGTCCAAGGCGCGAAGCAGAGGCTAAAACCGGGAAGTCGCGTCGCCTTCCTGCCACCTTCCGAGTCTTTCCTCGGCGCCTCCCCTCCCCGTGAACACGGCAACCCCTCTATATTTAAGCGCGCACGCGCCTTCTCCGACAGATTCTACAACGACCGCCAGCCACCGTGCCACCACCTGCGTTCTGATCGATCGATCCCTGAATCCTGATCTCCTCCTCGATCGTCGTCGTCGTCTCCGGCCGGTCGTCGGCGTGTGGGTGATGTTGAAGCAGGAGGTGGGAGAGGCCATGGTGGTGGGCGAGGCAGACCAGCTCGAGCTGGAGGCCGCGGAGCAGCTCATCCAGCTGAGCGGCGGCGACGGCGGGTCGGAGACCCGGAGCGCGGACAGCGTCAACAAGTGCTGCTCCGGGGCGGATCGGGCCGGCGGGAAGGAGAAGGACAAGGAGGTGGCGGTGGAGAGCCGGAGGAGGAGTAGCGGCGGATGGTTTCCGGCGGGGAAGAAGGGTGGTGGCGACGGCGGCGGCGGCGTCACCGCCGGCGAGCCGGACAGGAAGCGCGCTGACAGCGTCAGCAAGTGCCCCAAGGTGGACCAGGTCGGTAGGAAGGAGAAGGACAAGGAGGTGGCGGTGGAAAGCCGGAGGAAGAGGAGCGGCGCATGTTTTCCGGCGGGGATGAAGGATGGCGACGGCGGCGAGGCCGCCGGCGAGCCGGATGGCAAGAGCGCGGTCAGCGTCATCAGGTGCTCCAGGGCGGTCAGCACGGAGGACAAGCTCAGTGGGTGGGTGGTGGTGGAGAGCCGGAGGAGGAGCGCCGAGCGGTTTCCCGCCGGGAAGTACGGCTGCGCCGCCGGCGTCGTCGACGTCGGGGAGGAGAGGAGGAGGCCGAGGTTCCGGTGGCTGGCGGACCTGTACAGGGAGACAAGACAGTTGTGCGTGGCGACTCCAGAGCGCCGCGCGGCGGGTGGGGAACATCCTCCGGAGGACGAGATGAGGAAGAGGAAGGTTGACGCCGACGACGAGAACATGGCCGTGGCGTCGGCGGCGAGCAAGAAGAGAACTATGGTGGCATAGGTAGTAGTAGTAGCAGCAGCACATGGGCGTGTGCGATCACCGATCGATGGCAATGGATGAGCTAGAAATAGATAGATATTAGGTAGTTGAATGTCATTATCGTGTTCTTCTTCACCCTCTTTGAAGAATTAACGAAGCTGAAAGCTGTATATACCTATTTATTTCCCCTTTGCAATGCATAGCATTTCGCTGGGTTCAGAACCAATGACATCCATTGCATTGGTATTGTGCCACGGCAATTCTGCTCCGGGGCTATAAATCTGCGATTCCTCATCCAACGGTTTCAGCAGCTCAATTCCTGCCGGCCAAGAGGCATCGTATTTACTTGCCCGTTTCCTCTTTCGTTTGACATCTCCTTATGAGCTTCGAGAGGCGCTGCTAGCTGAGAACGTGGACAGCGACCAGGTGCGCGTGGCTCGCACAGCATGGACATGGTATAAAAGCTTTGGAACGCCGGCAGCCGCCGCAGCAATTCTTGCAAGTTTGCAGCTCTTCCCACCGTTCCACGCGGAGGACGCCTGGGCGGAACGGAGCCAGAAGACTCGATCGCTCGCTTTCTCAGCGGGGACGACTCGCCATTTATCACCGGTCGGTTCCAGCCTTCCAGGTCCTCGGTGCTTACACTTTTCAATTTGCAAAAACAATTGCTAGTAAATCTCACGTACGGATTCTGATTTTTTCCCCCTCCAGATGACGTGCACTTTTTTTTTTTTTGACCAAGATAACGTGCACGTTGTTCAAGGGGAAACGTGCAAGGAGCGAGTGGCTTGCAATGGCAGCCTTGATCAAGGCAAGCAAGGCTCGGAAGCTCAGCGTAATGGGCTAGGCCGCAGTTATCTCTGGTCATGGGCCACGCCGCTCTTATCTCTGATCATGGACGAGGCCGCTGATCATGGGCCGCTTGGATGAGAAGTGATGAATCAACTTTTGATTTTCTTTTATAGCAAATCAACGATTGCTTTTGCTCAAACAAGAGAGAGAGAGAGAGAGAGAGAGAGAGAGAGAGAGAGAGAGAGAGAGAGAGAGAGAGAGAGAGAGAGAGGGAGAAGCAAATCTACGATTGCTGCTAAGTTCAGATCACTCATCTTATGTTATATATGACACTGGTTAACAAAAATGAATGGACAATCACTGTTAATCAGGGTTCATTAAGCTTGCTGACCCCATTGCTGAAGCTTGGTAACCCCAATGATCTTGGCGGCTGCCTTTGCCCCCGCAGATGTGCTAGCTTTTGGGCGATTAGCACATGGTCGAAGAACACTTCCTCCTTGCTTAAAATGGTTCCCATTGTTTCTATTTACATCAGCCATGTTCTCCAATTACATGTTCTCCTCGATTAAATAAAGAAAAAAATGAATAATAAAGTCTCGAGTAAAAAATCAAATAAAACAATAATCTAATAACCTTAAAATAAAAAAAATCCACCCCAAGAAATAATAAAAATATTTTAAGTCAAAAACACTCATTTGACAAATACTTCTATGATAATTAAGGGCCTACGCAGAGGAACTAGGCCATCCTTTTCTCGCTCTTTTTAACTATCAAATCAATTCTTTTGTTTTTGAGTTATTAAACTGTGACTACAATCCATAAAGAGTTTGTAATATAATCCTGCAAGAGTATTAATTGCAACATGCAAACTGACACGCGGGTGTATGGTATGTTATTAGAATGGATACACGTGTTTATTGAACGACTCGTTTGTTAAGTAACGCAAAACAAATCTTCTCGTGCTTTAAATAGCCTCATGTGCATGTTTCATTTATGCCATTGTCTTATATATGTCAATTGCTTCTATATTCTTAGTGCGGTAACGTTTATTACAAGATTACTAATAATTTAACGGAAAATGCTTCAGAGTAGACCTATTTTTGTCTGACTTTTGTAGACCAAGTGTTTTAAGCTTTTTGATTGACATGTGAACCATCGTCCGAGTGATTTTAACCATTTGATTTCTTGATTGTACAAAAATCTAACAAATGAATCTACTCTATAGCAGTACTCTAATTTAACATCACTTAAAACTATAGATTTATACAAGTTTTTCTTAATATTTGATACGGATAAATTAATAGGTATGGTACACTATTCACCTGCTTTTTTTGTGAAACATATTCACCTGCTAGTTCCCAAAACAAGCAAGAGCCGCCTGGCTCAAATAGATAGGCGCTGCTTTCCTTTACCTGCCGAATCCAGAAGACAAGCAGAGAGAAAGAAAACCCCTAGGCGGCTACACCCCTCGTCCCCGGCCCCCACTATTTCTTCCCCTCCACCTCTCTCCCCCCGCAGCTGCAGTCGCCGGCAAAACCCTAGATCTCCCTCCCGCTTAAACCCTCGAGGAAGGTAACGTTTTCGGGCCCAAAGATTGGAGCTTTCGCTTGAGATCTCTCGCCGACTCTCTTCCCCCGGTTTCCCTATTGGTTCTTGGCCTTTTGTCGAAGCAATTTGGTGGTGATTAGTTGTTGCTGCCTGTGGTACAGCGCGGGAGGATGGCGGAGCCGTCGAAGGTAATCCACATCCGGAACGTCGGGCACGAGATTGCGGAGGTGAGAAGGGGTGTGAAAAAGGGAAATCTCGAATCTTTCCGCCTTTGTTTTTTTCTAAGATGGATTTTAATTCGATTTGTTTGGTATTGCGGCGAAAGATTTTGTCTTTATCGGTTACCGTGATGTTGTTTTCGCAGTCCGATCTGCTTCAGCTGCTGCAGCCGTTCGGGGTAGTCTCCAAGATCGTCATGCTGCGTGCCAAGAACCAGGTGAGTTCTTCCTTCTTTCGTGCTCTTGACATACTGACTATCTCTGTTTGCTCGTGTTCCTGAGTGGTTGTTTCGGTTGCACAGGCTCTTCTGCAGATGGAAGACATGCATGCCTCCGTGAGCGCGCTCCAATATTACAGCACTGTTCAACCTAGCGTGAGGTATAACTATTGCCCATTGAATGTGATGTAGATAGATGCACGTTAGACAATGTAAGCTTCTATGTGGTTATGACTTATGACATGCCGGATAGATAATGCATATTCCTTGTAAGCTGAGAAGAATAAGATTTTAGGTTTTCTGTTGTGATTACACTCTTGTTAAGCTTACAAGTATCTTTTCCTTTATAATTTTTACTTTCATATCCCAATCAGTATTTGATTGATCATTTCTTTGCATCACTGCTTTTGCTTCTATGTGGTTATGACTTATGCAATGCCGGATAGATAATGCATATTCCTTGTAAGCGGAGAAGAATAAGATTTTAGGCTTTCTGTTGTGATTACACTTTTGTTAAGCTTAAAAGTAACATTTCCCTTGTAATTTTTACCTTCATATCCCATCCAGTATTTGATTGATCATTTCTTTGCATCACTGTTTTTGCCATCTAGGGGAAGGAATGTATACATGCAATTCTCATCCCACCAAGAACTTACCACTGATCAGAGCTCTCATGGAAGAAATTCTGATCAGGTATGCCTGGCAGTTCAGCTAATCTTCTGTTTCTTTATATATGATGCAGAACCAGTTTATTCTATTTTCTGAAATGATTAGTTGACATTTACACGGCTCGTTGCATCACACGGCTCTTTTCTTTTCTTGTTGCTATAATTGACATTTAGTTGCACGATAATCACATCCGACTTGTTTTTATGGAAGCAATACTGTTATAGAGCATTGACCCCCCCCCCCCCCCCCCCCCCCCCCCCAAAAAAAAAAAAGGTAGGTATTCCATGTTTTATTCCCACTATTGGTAAGACACACCTTTTAAGTTATTAAACGATTAGTTTGTGACTATTAAACATTCTTTATAAGAGTCCGCAATATTGGTTTAGTTGGCTGCATGTCTATGGCATGGTCCTGATTTGCTTGGTTTATGTTCAGCTGTCAACTGGCCCTGTAATTCTCTCCAGTTGAAGCAACCCATTTTAAAATAACTTTGCACTTCGCTATCAATGGTGGCGAGGACTAGAATGGGGAAAGGTTCATACAAGCTGGACATATAATTGCCACATAGTGATAGAACTAGTATACTAAAAAAGAAAGCGTTGACCATTGCTGCTAAATTACAACATTTGAATTGGTTAGAAATATAACTAGCTGTATTTTATATCTCCTACCTCCTCCTTTAGGTAGCTGAGTTAGATTGCATGTCGTGCCTGCTCTCTTATTTTCCAGCTAGATATGCACATTCCTCCCTATTTATTCTTTTCTTTCTATCTCCTCTTTTCTGTCTCGGTGCTTGGCCTCAGGAGTCTGAACCCAACCGAATCCTCTTAGTTACTATCCACCACATGATATATCCTATAACAGTGGAGGTTCTTCATCAAGTTTTCAAAGCTTATGGATTTGTGGAGAAGATTGTCACATTTCAAAAGTCAGCTGGTCAGATTTTCCTTCTCTCTCTGTCTCTTTCTCCACACACGCACGTACACATGATATACATTTTCTGACTGTATCCACACAAGATTGCATGTGAATGGTAAGGTGGATCTGTGAATTTATATAAGCTTTGTCTATATTTCCTAATCTGGGTCCACTAGGCTGTACCTTTTTCAAAAAATAAAGTGTAGAACTGCTGTAATAAACTAGCCCTATATCGTACATAGCAATTAATTACAAGTTATCTAAATCTGTCATCCAATTGTTGCAAAGGTGTATGCTGTTTTTACCAAAACGTTGATTAAAATCCCCCCCCCCCCCCCCCCCTTTTTTTTTTTTTTAACTTTGGTCACATTTGTTTCCTGCCAGAGATAATTAATTTTGTTAACTCTAGCGAAAGGAAAGGTTATTTGTCTTCACACTTTGCTTATTTGATTCAGGTTTTCAAGCTCTTATCCAGTATCAGTCGCGACAAGAAGCTGTGGAAGCATTTGGCTCCTTGCATGTAATGTTACATGATTGCATTAATATCCTTGAAATTGTGGATCTATACCTGATAGTATGCTATTCTTACAAAACAAAATTTCTCAGGGAAGGAACATATATGATGGTTGCTGCCAGCTAGACATTCAATATTCAAAGTATGATGAGCTGTGGCATATCTAAGCAGAAATTTATTTCCCTCCCATTTTCTGTACCTTAATTTCTTCTTGTTTCTTTTCTTGAATATCCAGTCTCAGTGAACTGCAAGTGCACTACAACAATGATCGTTCTAGGTAAGATTGACTTCTCACTTTCTCAGTTCTTGTCTCTGCAACTGGTGTTGCATCGTGTGTTGATATCAGCTCCCTTTAATGACTTCAGTTAGCGGCCTGGTCTTTTCTTTGACCAAAAAAATATTTTTTTTGAAACATGAAAGTCACCTGCTTCAACTTCCATATTTTTCAGGGACTTCACCAATCCATCATTGCCTACAGAACAACGTCCAAGGCCTTCTCAGGTTGGGTTTTACTTTTTTGGTCTGCACTTTTTGTCTGGATCTTTTTGATGCTCCGATGCTAAATATTGCGGTTTTCTTGAAGCAGCATGGTTATCCAGATCCAGCTGGCCTCTTTGCCTTCCAACAAGCTGGAGGTAGTGCCGTTAAACTTTAGTTACTTTTGGATAACTACCTCACTGCTATTTGTGGAAAAAGTACCTGACTTTACCTTTTGGTTTGCAGCTTCATATGCACAGGTTGGATTCCGAATGGTTTCTTCAATAATGTAGTTTGAGCAAAAAAAATCTTTACCTCAGTATACATTTCTGCTGCTTAATTTATGGCTTGTACAATTCCTTTGAATACTCATACCAAGCATTTGCATTTGGTACATACCAGATGGGAAGGGCCGCAATGATTTCAGCTGCCTTTGGTGGAAGCTTGCCTAATGGAGTGACTGGTACCAACGAGCGGTGCACGCTCATAGTCAGTAATTTGAACACTGATGTAAGTCTTCAGCACCTCCGCAAGGATTTATCTCCTTCTCCATTTTGTTATCATCAAGCTTCAGCTAGCTCATTGCATGTGGTTACTTTGTCTAAATTTCTACACATCTTTTCTCTAAGAAAAGAAGAAAAAAACAATAGTTTCTCTTGGTGGTTGGTGATGTTTCCTGTTCCTTATAGAACTTAATATTTATCGCTTTCAAGTACTATTGTGAGGTTTAAGCTTTAAAACTTACTATCGGTACATTCAATGTTCTGTGCAGAAAATTGATGAGGATAAGCTTTTCAATCTATTTTCTTTGTACGGAAACATAGTACGTATCAAGATATTGCGTAACAAGCCAGATCATGCCCTTGTTGAGATGGCTGATGGGTTGCAGGCTGAGCTAGCTGTGACTTATCTAAAGGTACAGTCATAAGCATTGGAAATTGTTTTCTCAGTTGCATTTGTATTGTTTACTCACATGTTATTTGATGGTACAATCAAACACTTTTTTCTTTGGATGCCATTCTTCACAGGGCGCAATCCTGTTTGGGAAGAAGCTGGAAGTTAACTACTCGAAGTACCCCAACATCACTCCTGCCCCAGACGCCCATGACTACTTAAATTCAAGCCTTAACCGGTTTAACAGCAATGTTGTCAAGAACTACCGACATTGCTGTGCTCCAACCAAGATGATCCACATTTCTGCTCTCCCACAAGAGATCTCTGAGGATGCAATCCTCAACCATGTGTCTGAACATGGTTCTGTTGTCAACACGAAGCTGTTCGAGGTGAATGGCAAGAGGCAGGCTCTCGTCTTGTTTGAGACTGAAGAGGAGGCAACAGAGGCCCTTGTATCAAAACATGCCAGCTCGCTTGAGGGGAACACAATCCGCATTTCCTTCTCCCAGATGCAGAGTATATAGTTGCTTTTCCAGGGAAAGCTCTTAAGGGCCCTTCCAAGCTTTATTTTGGAAGCATTGAACTTAGAATGTGAATCCTATGCGTGTTCTCCCAGACTGCTGCTTTATCTGTGCTGTACCATCCTGACCCTTAACATTGGGGCCTCGCACCAAATTGTCTCCTCTTTCCCCCTTCAGTTTTTGTTTTTTCCTTTTTAGGTTATTAAAGAATTTTACCTCCTGATGTTGTGCTATTCTGAGTTACAAGGCCCGTTTGTTGTGTGGATTGTTTGTCTTGTCTTTGCCTGCTGATTTCCTTGTGACAATCAGTATATGTTTGATCCCTCCTGCAGATTTCTTTGTGACGCCCAGTAATGTCTTGCCCATGTTTAGCTAAGTGAAGTGTCGACAATAAAGAAGCACTGGCTGGTGTAACTTTGAACTGAAGGTTGCTCAACGTCACACTTAAAACATCCAGCACATTACTGAAAGTATTAGGATATACGTCTGTGCTTGCGAGTGCAAGGTAGTCCTTTTTTTTTTTGGAACGAAAACCGGAGGGGATTTCCCTACGGCACTTTATTAAAGTTAGTTAGAAAAAAAAGGTCGTGTACAAAAGTCCCGGAGTTAGTTACAAAGAGCGTAACCAAGACTCCATGTCATGACCTACGCTATGTTTAGCTCTATGTACAGTCCAATTTTTTCTGTCAGTGGTAAACGATCGGAAGGCATTGCAGGATCTTTTCTGGAGTTAGTTACAAAGAGCGTAACCAAGACTCCATGTCATGACCTACGCTATGTTTAGCTCTATGTACAGTCCAATTTTTTCTGTCAGTGGTAAACGATCGGAAGGCATTGCAGGATCTTTTCTCATCCGCAGTACTTAGCACCTTATATTGAATGCTAATTACAAACCTCTATCACCTCATTGATGTACCTCCATGGCAATGTCACCTCCGCGATCTTGCAGTCAGACGAGCATGGATCAGAGTTTCTATGGCAAATGGCAGCTGTTTTGGGCATTTTTGCTTGCATTCTGAAAATAATGGACCAAAAGATGGCAATGTTGGACCCATCTTGAAGCACCTTTAAAAAAAAACAGCTTTCAAGCCTGGTTGCAGGGTAAGATCACAAATTGATAGGCCTATATGACTTTCGAGCGCCTTGTGATCACTCTTACATTCAGATCCGGCCCTTGTGAAGCACTGGTGTGATCCGACTTTCAAGCTCCGGGCTGCCTAGCTGGGCTTAAGTTTCAAGATCCTAGAAGATCTGATTTTGCAGCCGAATTTGCTTAAGGACGGTTAAATATTTAACAACTGGGTTCCATCCAGTTCGTCATTACTAAGTTGACATCCAACCTCTATGCATGCAATATGTTTTAGAAGCATCCCAAAGTCTTGTAAACTAGCTGCGGTTAATGTCTAGCAGTAGCGTCCTCACCTAGCAATATAACAACGGCGGCAGCATGTACATGGCAATCACAAATGGGAGTAGCGTCCTCTTGCCTAACTCCTCTTTTGAAGCAAAGGGTTAATTTCCATTATACTTCAACTAGTTATACATGAGAAGCCTCCGTGTATCACTGAACAGGTCCGCATCCTCGTACATGTCTTGGCCGTGTTTAGAGCTGACGATGACGCGAAGAAGCACGAGATCCTCCTCTGCGGCGAGGATCTTGGGCTCCAGAGGGAACTCGGTGTGCTCGCGTCCAGGGCAGAAGACGCAGATGTAGGAGACGCGCGGCGGGCGGGCGAGGCACAGGGTGACCTGGATTTCCTTGTTGTCCCACGTCGTGGAGAAGGCGGTGGTGGCGTTGCGGCGGTCGGCGACATAGGCGCGCTCTTCGAGGAGCACCCAGGGGATCTCGGCGCCGTCGTCGTCATCGTCCGGAGAGAGTACAGGCGGATGCAAGGTGGCATTTTGCAACCGAGGAGTACACATGGACTGCCTGCGTGTCGCCATGGATCGATCTATCCCTTCTCGATTTTTCGCTTGTGTTTAGATGGATCTAGTCCCGTATATGTAGCGGCGGTGAGGGGAAAGGGGAAGCCGAAACCGATGCGTATGAGAGGGCCAGGGAGAAGTGAGCCGAACTCGGCCGGCGGCGGCTGATTCTTCAGTAGGGGTAGTGGCAGTGGAGGGACTCGAGTAATTTTCCCTTAAAATAAAAAAGGGATGTAAAAATAATTGCAACAAAAAATGGACCATCATCTCTCGTAAAACTTTAGATGCAATACATACTTGTATAAAAAAAAAGGTGAAATCGATCTGTGAACCGTGTGGGTTGAAATTGTCATCTCGAACTCGTAATAGTTGTTAGTACCTTTCACATGCTGGTTACACTTTTTTTTTCTTTTGACACAATTGTCTTTTGCATATCAAATTTTGCAAAATGATAAATGATGCATTATTCATTCACATTTTTTTGTCACTTTTCGCGCATCCATTTCGGCGCTGTCGGCGTTAGGAATATTGTAGAACTATAAGTAATCTCGGTAAACATATCGTCTAACGTTGCTGAAGGGAATCAGCGTGCAATCGTCCCTCCATCTACCGTCCACTCAATCTTGAGGCCTAATTTTTCTTTTTGTTCTTCTTCGTGCTCCGGTGGACGCAGCTCAAACTGCAATTGCTTTCAACAGCTCCGCCATGGATTTGCTTAAAATCATCCATGCATCTCCATGACGAAACGGATATATTACCTTTTATTTAATTAGATCCATGCAAGTGTACTTTGTTTCCCATAGCAGGGCAACCAAAATCTTCATAGATGTAATAACCACACAGTAAAAGATGCGCGGCTCATCTCAGATATTTTGATATCCTACTGTGCACATAGGCAAAAGTCACGACGACGGTTCTATCTGCAGCAAACTTTGCCACTTCCTGTAATGCATTCTTCCTCATGTCCACTGCAACAACCCAAGCCTTGGGATCTTCAGGATTCTTCTTGACCATGAAGTAAACAATACCATCATCACCATGCAAGCTGAGTGTGGGTTGACGTATGTCAAGCTTCTTGAACGGTGGCAGAGGCTTTCCTTCATGGTCCAGCACCTTAGGCAGCAGTTCAAAATGAGGATTGCTGTCGTCGACAAGGATATGAGATGATTCACATCTGCAGTCCCGAACCCAACTATTCTCAGAATAAGTACTACTAGCAGACACCGGGATCTTCCATGTCTCGGACATCCAACCCTCTATGACGGAGGAACCCTCCAAGCCTTCGCTAGGCTTCGACTCAATAACCAGCTGGACGTACTTGATTATGCGACCCTCGTCGCCTTCAACAACAGCAATGTCCCGTGAAAGGCGAGCATCTCCTCTGGGCACCAAGTCTGGCACGAGTGGCGGAGGCAACGCTACATAACCAAGCGGGGGAATGGGTTTCAAGCCTTGGACGACTCTGAGCACATCACAGAAGATGATACCCCGCCAGAGGTCGACGAAGCCCATGGTGCCAGCATCTCCTCCTATAGCGATCACCTTGTAGTTGCCATGGCAAAGGTAGCAGCCATGTTGGATTCGCTGTTGTTTGTTCAGCGAGACGCAAACGGTGTCGGTATTCCAACGAGTTGGGACCTTGGAGTTGTAGTGACAGAGGACGAACTCCCCCGGTTCTGGATAGTGTGCCGTACAGAGTCCGGCGACAACATAGAAATCATCATCGTCTGTGATGTCGCGATCAGGGCGCCGCAGAACGAACCTGCTGTTTTGCTCCTCATGCCGTTGTTTGTAGCTGGTGCCGCAGCGCAGGATGCCAGCATTGGGTGAGTCGAATTTATAGGGCTGAGGGGGCCGCGGAAGCCGCTTCAGTGACGGCCCACCGCCGGCGGCCCTGTCTGCAGCCTGGTAGATGTAGTAGTCCATATCCTCGAATACGTGCCATTTGGAGCTGACGATGATGCGAAGGAGCACGAGGTCCTCCGTCATGGCGATGATCTTTGGCTCCAAGGGAAACTCATTGTGCTCGCGTCCAGGGCAGAAGACGCAGATGTAGGAGACGCGCGGCGGGCGAGCGATGCAGAAGGTGACCTGGATATCCTTGTTGTCCCACGTCGTGGCGAAGGCGGTGGTGGCGTTGCGGCAGTCGGCGACGTAGGCGTGCTCGTCGACGAGCACCCAGGGGATTTCACCATCGTCGTCGTCCGCAGAGTGTGCAGGCGGATGCAAGGTGGCATCTTGCAAGCTAAATCCGGACTTGTTGGGTGTCGCCATGGATCGATCTCTCTTCCCTCTCGATTTAGCTTGTGTTTCTAGTCCCGTATATGTAACGGCGGGGAGGAGGGGAGAGGGGAAGCTGAAACCGGGTCGGATGGGAGGGAGAAGGTGAGACGGACTCGGCCGGCGGCGGTGGCGGCGGCTGGCGATTCCAACTAGTGGCAGTGGGCGGACCCGAGAGTGTGCAGCTAAACTCGACTGATTTTCGCGAGGGGTACAGCCGTACAGGTAAGCGTTGCAACGAAACGTCAGCGTGCAGCTGTCCCTTCATCTACCGTCCACGCAATCCTATCCTACGGCCCAATTTTCTCTTTGTTCTTCTTCGGCCTCGGTGGGACGCAGCTCAAACTGCAACTTGCTTCCAGCAGCTGCCGCCATGGATTTGCTTAAAATCCTCCATCCATCTCAATGAAGAACGGAAATGCTTCCTTCTTCGATTAACTGTCGCATGCGCTGCCTCACCAGTCAACCACCTAGCCTCTCTCCAACGGACCAAGTTCTACCTCAATCTCCTCAAAATTTCCAAATCCTCCACGCTCTCCGCCTCTGATGAGGACCAAAGCTCTTAGTCGAAATAGTGCTCTTCACGGCGTACAAATCTTTTGGCGGATTCAAAACGGTATGCTTCCATTCACTCAACACGCCTATAAGAGCTTTAAACTGGGCTTTAAATTGTGGAGAAATATGAAGTTGCTAGCAGAAGGCGCCATGCCATGCCATTCAGCAGGGCCTTGAGTTTAAAAACTGTTGTGTGGCATTTGAGATGGAAGTGCTCCGTATAAGCGTTAGATGGATCCAGCAGTCATGCAAACTCAATATCAGCATCAGATACATCCAAAGCCAGAGGCCAGTGTCAAACACCATCACACACGATACAAAAGGCTGTTCAACATTGAAGGGAAACACGATCTAGCATGCTACTGAACTAGTACACGTCTACACCTATCGCTTCAACTGAAGCTGCAAGTTTTTTGTTACAGGCCAGCCCCGGAAGGCAGTGTAGGACCATAAGGTCTCCTTTCGGAGCTCCTTACACTGAATGCAATTTACAAACTGTAGTTTCTTCACTATGCTCCATGTCCCCGCTTCTGGCTCCATACACTGGATGCAATCTACAAACCGTTATTGCTTCATTGTGCCGCGTGTCCCTGCTTCTAATATAAACCTGAACATATCAGGACTATAAGCAACCTCACCTCCACAATCCTGCAATCCGATATACAAGTCAATATATCAGTTCTATACTCCAAGCTCCAGAGATTTTACTGACAGATTATAACTTCATTGGCAAACAGAAATTTGCTTTTCTTTGGCATATGGGCCAATGAATAAAAAGCTGGTGCCAGTGGAACAATGAAAAGTTTCCTTGAAGAAATATTTTTCGAGCGATGCTTGCAGCAGAAGGTTATACCTGATAGACTTACGACTGCCACGTGTCATACGGTCATCACCCTGTCTAATCGCATCTGGCTCTTATGAGGTGTTGGCTCAAGTGATGTGATCACCTGTGGCATCGTCATTCCTCCAGAGACAATAATTTCTGTAGAAAGCATAAAAGCAAGATCATAATATAAGAATAACCCACTGGTGAGGTTGCATTAGCACTGGAAACATAATAGATCTGAATAATTCCTAGAAGGGTGGAGCAATCTCATCCGAAAGTGGTGGCTACAAGAGATGTAAGATCTTTCTTTTCTCTTGACAGGAGCTGAAAAGAAAACGCTTAAACTGAGAGCAAGGAACCAACCTATGCCTTCTCGAATGGACAGATTGGGCCTTATAATTTCAGAAGAGTTCACCAAAAAGATGTCACCGATATACAAATGATTGGTTGGCACATAAACACTGCACAGTTCTTCATCACCTTTATCGGTCTGCAATGAAATAATATATGATCACCACATAGTTCACCAGAAAACATCATCAATGTGTTGAACCAACCATAGAGAATCAGAATGACCAAATCAATTTGGGTCTTGCATTCTTTGCTATCTTATTAGTCATGCAAGCGCCTATCTTATTAGGCTATAATATACAGGAGCCCACAATACAGCTATAATAAGATAGGATTAAACAGGGCCAATATTATCAAACTAAAACGAGAATACATGGTATAGTGAAATGAGTCTTCACAATCGTGTTTATGAATCATCGCAAAATGTGCAAAAAAAATACCTGAAGAACCATGGTTGAAGTTATGAATCCAAATGCATATTCACCAACACGGGGATGGCTAATTATTGCAACTTCTTTAAAAGCTGTTGTATTTTGATCTGACAAAAGGAAGGCCATTTATAAGAAACATTTCTGATTGAAGAAAGGAACCACAAGAAAATCAGAAATAAAGATTAAATTGATCAACTTGTTTACATCTACATAAACAGACATCTAGTGCACATAATATGTTGGTGTAAGAGAATTCATGATTTATATGACAGTCACAAGAAAACAGAAACAATACAGTTCTCATAACAGGACATGGCTTAAATATGTTATCACAAAACCCAAACAGGTTCAGCTCTTTACGAAGTTCAGTACTAATCATGTTTAACTGATTTAAAATTCATTATTTTAAGGCATGGAGTGGAGTGCTCTGTGCTGGCAATCAAAAGCTAAATGAAGCTTAAAAGAAAAGGAGGAGTACAAATGGTCAACATTCTGGTGAAAAATAGGATAGGAACTGAGCATGAATTACATTACCTGGTGAAACAGCTGTGCTAACTTGCTTTGATGCAGAATATATATGCCTCACAAGTGGCATCTTCTTTATAAACCATTCTCCAACCCAAAAAACAGTTGAACCCACCCAAGATGACACAAATATTCCAATAAGAAGTATAAATACCAGGGAGGTCAAGAACCCAAGGCCTGAAATATTGACATAAGCATTTGTCATGAACCAAAAAAAGGGAGAAAAAAAGAGAGAAATAGTGCTTATATGTACACATCATGAATGTTCATCAGGTATTCAACAAGTTTAAGGGATCCGGTGACTAATGAAAGTTCAGGGACAGTATTTTACCACAGAAAAAAAAAGGGAACCAGTACACACCAAATTTGCTAACTTAAACACCAATATTTCCCTTAGTTCCTGTTTGTATTCCTTTTGGAGCTTAGATATAGATGAAAATACATATAAGAGCACCGGGGGGGAGGGGACATCCCTTGTAAATAAATACTCATATAATGAGGATTATAAATATGCAAATTAGCAAATCTCTAATACTACAATCAAAGTAATATACCATGACAAGAACAAGGTATGAGCACAGACAATTACCAAATATGTCAAAGCCAAGTTTCGCGTACAGTGGGCTGAAGAAACCGTCAACAAATTGAATAAACCACCATGTGAGGAAGAATGTAACAGCGATAGGGAAAAGAACTACACTGCAAAGAAAAGGTAGGGGAAAAAGAGGATATTAGCCCAGATGTATTATTAAGCTCTTGCAAAATGTCTGAACCAATCCTTGTGAAACATACCATCCGGTCATAAACTTCCTTGACACCCAGCTTTGAAGGACAGCGAAGCATGCCTGTTAAAGTGCATCAAGTATGAAACAACTGGTTGGAAACAATTTAGCACATGCATATATAGAGATGTATGTTTCATTCGGAACAGATTGCGATGCCACCAAATCTGGCCCGCATTTTGCGTAACTTGGATAAATTAAGCAGTAAAACTATGAATGATGCAAAACATATTGCTGGTTTAACAAACAAGTCTTCCAAGGTTGAAAAGATGATGAGATAGCAAGATATGTATGCAGCTCTATGCCTCTATCTCCATTGATCTTATGTAGAAATTTCAGCCTCGAGTTTAATCAGTTGGGATTTTTGAGAAACTCAAGGGAAGTTAGATGATCATACATCTATACTTAAATGAATATTGTCCAACAAATTAACAGGTTCTTCCCTCTGTACAATAGAAACACGCTTCAAGTTCAAACCTCGTTTGAAGCCAAGAACACTGGCAGAAAATTTCCTCACGTACCAGCCAAAATCCCACATTCAAGGTTCTACTGTCTATTTTAAGCGGGGCAAGATCTGCTAGCTAGCGCACGCATTGCAGACTGCGCCCTCTGCCCTCCCCAAAAGCCGGAGCCGGGACCTGGAGCAGTGCGGCCGCGCAGGCGCGACTAGATCCGAGCGGCTAGGGTCCAGTAAAAGGGGCGACATGAAGAGCGAGAGGGATCCGGACCTTGCGGGTGGACGAGGCGGGCGAGCTGGGCCGCGGCGGCGACTTGACGGGGTCCTCGGGGTCGACGGCCGCCGCCGCCGCCTCGGCGGCCGCCTGGCCGAGCGGCACGGGCGCGTACTCCTTCTCCTCCGGCATTGCGAGAGGGCGATGATCGAGGGCCGGGAACCGATTCGCGAAGCTTCTGGAAGTTTCTCGCGGGACGCGACGAGGGCAGGGGGGGTGGTTCGGCTCCGCTGGTGGTGGTGGCTGGCTACCAGCAGCGGCGGTAGCTGGTGGTACTACCAAATTACCAAACGGGGCCTGCGGGAGCAGTTGGTGGCGGAGTTCGAAAGCGACACGGTGGCTGGAGTGACCGAACTGCCCCTTGCGTGATCGCGGACGGCGCGGCGCGGGCCCCGCTTGTCACTGGGATGCGGGCACGTGCGTGGCCGTGGGGCAGCGGGGTCGGTTCGGTCTCGACTCGGGGCCGCGGCCGTCGGCACGGTGGCCGTCGTGTTCGGTTCGTCCGCGGCGGTCGCTGGTTGAGTCAGGAGGAGCCCGATTCGAAGTAGACGTGCGTGTTCGCGATCGCAGAAGGATGTGGCATCAACGAAGCGGTTCAGGCAGACGGTTCGTCACGTGTCGCTCTCCGCCAGGGTGTGTGCAATGTTCCCGGCCTCTAGAGTTCGGAATTGTGGAGCGACGGTCAACCTTGTTTCCCTTGGTATGAAGATAAGTAGACTACCTATGGACGGTTGGGAGTACATGTATACTCTCTCCCGTTCTCAATTGATATTGTTACAATTCTAGTCTAGCTTAGAAATAAACTTGAGTTGCTATCCTAATGACCATCATAATTTGAGGACAGAGGGAGTCCATATTAGGAAAAAAAAAACTGAGACTTGATTAACACCCTATTCGCCTGGCTGCTTTGCAGCAGCTACAGTGTTTCAGTTATTTCTTCTGCAGTCGCTACAGTGTTCGCAGTTAGGGTGTAAGTTTTCACAAAAACATCATTTCTGTCTTAACATGTTGTTGCATCCATATAACACTCATGTTACCACTATCCTCCCTCAACACCCCCACGATCACCACTTGTTTGCATGTTGGGTCAGCCTATAAAGCCATTTGCCTACATGTTATCGAAAACAAAATTTAATATTTACTAAGGTAAATTGTTACAGTTAAACTTGTAGAAAACTTTTCTATTAATGAAAATACAATTGCTGGCTTCCACCCTTGCGAGAGCTTGATTTACTAGAAAATTCGCCGGGTCCAAGTGGGCTTAGATTCCGCGATAAGTTCCAAGAAATGGAGGAAATGATGCATTCAAAGTTGGCAGAATTGCTAGACAAATTGTATGTGCCAACTACCATTTAGCTGAAAAGCCCGTGAATACTGAGAAAACCTTGACATACTAACATCAATGTGACTGGAGAGCCTAAGTTCGCCTGGCGTTGGACTACAAAACATCATATCACCAAGCATCACGATACCATCAGCATCACATGACTCAGCAACAAAACAATGTAATAAAAAAGTTATTTATCACGTGCTTTTCCATTAAGTTGCACCCAAAACCATCATAACCACATGGTTAATGATACAGGATGAACACCACCAAACAAGGAAGAAGAAACGTCGTGCAACCTTCGTCCTCTGGATCCTTGCACGGATACAAGTTGAACGAAATCCCGTCTTCTGGATCACCACCACTACTCTTTTTCTTTTGAGAAAGATTCCTTCAATTAATTTAAACGAGAAAAACAAAGAGAAGAAGATCATCCCATCCAAGTACCGCCGTGTCGTACGTACGGACTATTGCGGTGGCTGCGTGTAGTAGCTTGATCCACCGCCGGACCACGAGCCCGTGGTCGCCGGATAGCTCCACGCGCTCGTCTCCGGCCAGGCCCACTGCGCCGCCGCGTCGCCGTAGCCCGGAGCGGAGGAGGCAGACGACGGCACGGAAGCCACGGTGACGGAGGAGGCCGGGAAGGAGTACGAACCCGACGAGCTGCTCATGCCGCCGTCGCCGTAGTAGTTCTGCTGATGAGGATAGCCAGCGCCATGGCCGGCGCCGCCGCCTCCCTGCTGCAGAAGCATCTGGTACTGCAGGTAATCCGAGACCGCGCTGGCCGGGTACGCCGCCGGAGCGGCCGCCGCCGACGTGATCGCGGCGGCGGCCGGAGCGGCGGCGCTGCTGCTGAGGCGCGCGTCCTCGGGGAAGTTGAGCTTGGCGCGGCTGCCGCGGAAGCGGAGCGCCGCCTCGTCGTAGGCGCGCGCCGCCGCCTCGGCGGTCTCGAACGTGCCGAGCCAGACGCGCGCCGCCTTGTGCGGGTCGCGGATCTCCGCCGCCCACTTGCCCCACGGCCGCTGCCGCACGCCGCGGAACCGCCGCCCGCCGCCGCCGCTCGCCTCGGCCGTCGGCGTGGGGGACTGCTCGTCCATGGCGGGCGCCGCTTGCTGCTGCACGTCGCGGTGGTGGTCTCCTGTGCGTGCGTGGACGAAAGGTGAGCACACTTGCGCAAGGATCATGCCTTGCAGGGCGTAAGGTGAGAAGGCAATGGGATATATAGGGCGTTACACGTTTGACTTCTGCTTTGTTTCACACCCATACGGGTCGTATTTTTGTTGTGGTGTATTAAATACGTGCATATCCGTACCTGCCAGTTGCATAGCCTCCTATCGTACGGCCGAGGGTAAAACTAATCAGCGGCTCAAAGTTATTACCATTAAGAAAAATCACGCGAAAGACTATACCAATAAAATACTTCATCTGATTTTAAATGAGACTGTCCTTGTTTTAATTTTGAAATGAAGAATCTCATCATATATTACAAAATAGGACGGAAGGTGTGTACCAAATGCAAGAAAATAACATCTCATCCTAGGGAAATAGAGCATGTAGATGGCAATGCAGCATGATTATCTCGACAACAAGGAAGGTCTAATCTATGCGCACGATATTTTCCTAACGAGTATCTTCGTATGCAGGTATTTTCCTTGTGTTGCACACTAGCACAGTGAATGAGATATCGCTAGAGTCTAGTGGATTATAGTTTGGTGGGAGTTGGACGAGGTGATGTGTGCTTGCCTAATCTTTCTTGGCGAGATCCACATGCACGCTCATTTGCATGCATGTTGTGCACACCAGGAGTCGACTCAGTCGCTTGTTGAGACACCAGCACGTGGCTTGGTTTGTCCGGTCAAATCGACATTTTAGGGTATCGCGCATTGGATTTGGTGGTAACGCAATGCAAAGTTCAAATCTCCTAACCTACGTTTATTTGTTTTTTTATCTCCAAAATCAATCCTTCTTTAAATTAATTAGTGGCAAGGAGATTTCGCATTCCTTGTTACATTTGAAATAAACAAAATCTGTACGTGGAAAGGGATCGTGGATCAACACGTAGCATCCCCTCGTGCCTTTCATGGTTGGTTATCACGTACTGCTTCTTTCGCAAGCAAAGGATATCAATTCATATGAAACAATTTATAGTACTGAATGATAGCACCAACTTTAGATTCTTCATGCACGACTAACACATGAAAAACACGAAACCGTCGCTAGAAGAAACCTCAACTAAAAAAAGGGTAAAGGGGCAAGCGCACACACGTCACGCCAAGGCGTTCTTTAACTTGTGTTTGTCGGGATTCCTTTCGTTGATTTGTTACCAGCAAATTAACGATCTATGGAAATAGAATAATGCATGCTTGCTTGCTCACCTGCTGCGAACTCCGGTGTCGGTGCGGCAGCAGCCGAGTAGTAGCTTCCCTGCGGAGCGTGCACGTACCCGCCGCCGCCGCCGGCCATTGCCGGGTCGGCGGCCCACGGGCCGTCGCCGCCGGCGACGACGTGGGCCAGCGCCGACACCATCGTGGACATCTCCAGCGCCTGGTACTCCCCGGACAGCACCGGGCTGCCGTCGTCTTCCTCCGCCGCCGCCCAGCAGCCTCGTCGTGACGCCATCTTCTCTCTCACCACGCACTCACGGATGCACGGTCGCGAGGCTGATGAACTGCAATGCCACGCGCCGCCGCCGCCGTTTCAAATTGTAACTTCTCTTGCCAGTATCTATGTATATATCTATCTAGCCGGCACGTACGAGACGTGCGGAGACTTTGAATTGACGATGATGAAGATAGATAGATGGTAATCGATTCAAAGCACACGTCGATCCGTTCGTGGCACGAGGATGACCCATGGGGTACTACTCCTATATATAGACAGATGGACGTGCTCATATAGTATAGATGAACGTAGTAATAAGTACTGTACAGAGAGATCTTAGAGGAGGTGAACGAGAACATGAGCTTGACGAGACGTTTCGTTGTCGACCACGGCCGTCTCTCGTCTCGCCGCCGCCGGGAAAAAGCTAGGCGGGGTTCAGATTGGACCGAGTCGCGCGCTGACTGCTACTATCTGCTGCTTGTGTGAGAAAAGCTGCATGCCTGTCTGTCCGTCCTGCCGATCTAGCTCGGTCGAACCTGAACCCCGGCCCCGCTTCTACGACTATTGCAGCACAAAACCGCATTGATTGTTGACCTAATTAGGTAAACTGGGCGATCAAGTTTTGGTAAATTGTGTACTATAAACTTGTGATTAATTATATATAGTGAGAAGTCAAAGCGTGATGGCGGCCTTGCCCGGCTCGGGGCTCGCATACGGTTGCAATTTAGCGAGTGATCGATGCTACTCGTACGTAGCATCGAGCCATCCACTTGCGTTTTGCCGACATGGGTCAGTCAACCTGGGTCAAAGTGCTCTATCCGTTCCTAATTACGTACTACGTAGACGCCGTTCAACCTGCACACCGTCAACCTTTTAGATACTTTGCATTGGATGCTACAGCAGCACGCACAAAATAATCTTTATTCAGATCGACGACGAATACGTTACTCGTGGCTGGTCCCAACGACTGTGTCCTTCCCACGAAGTTTCGGCGAAACTCTGATAACACTCCAGATAGGGCTAGCTAGCTGTTAGAGTCGTTGCTACTCCTACTGAGGATGAGTAGTCTTTCAGAACTTCCATATCTAGCATTACGTCGGTCAAGCAATTAGAAGCTGAAATGGGGACTACTACTAGTACTTACGTAGACGTAGGAAAAAGAATCTGGACGACCAGAGCATCCAGAAACAGCGACGACAGAGCGAGTGCCATGCGTCTCTAAAAGTTCGCTTCAACGGTGCGAGAAGGGAACGGTCGACGTGGTTTTTTTTTCAAGAGTAAGTGCACCTTACGTATTTAAATTATTTTAAGATTCTTATCTAGGTCCATAAACTTTTAAAATAAAGATTTAGATCTTTAAACTATTTTATTGCTCTCATGTGGGTCTATAAACTTTCAAAATGAAGATTTGGATCCATAAACTATTTCAAGATGCTCATATGGGTCCAAAAATCTCAACGAAGGTTTTGTGCTGGTGCTTCACGTTGTCGCCTCCAGCTCCAGAACCACCGCTGAGCAACCACAAGCCCACTGTCTCCGCTAAAATGCTTCTTCAGTGGTCGTTCTTAGATTGAGTTGCTCAACACCATCGTCTAATGTCGCTATTAGCCATCGCCTCAAGGCTAAAATCTTCATCTAGTCACGCCTTCAAAAATTCCAAAACTCGTCGAAGCAGCCGATATTAATGGGTATTTGGATTGGTATAATATGTTGTTTCTTTTGTACCTTTCAAACCACCAGATTTGTGTAATAGTATTTAAAGATAAGATCGAAGCTCCCACCAAACCTACGCAATTACCAAGCTGACACACCATGTCATCATGATTCGTGTGTAAGCCGCATTTTGGATAGCTACTTAGCCAAATAAACAAGATTAGAAACCCAAATCCTCATTTTGATAGTTTATAGACCCAAATGAGAACACTGAAATAGTTTAGGGACCTAAATCTTCATTTTAAGAGTTTATAGACCTAGATGAGAACCACAAAATAGTTTAAGAACCTGGGATACACTTTACTCTTTTTTCAAAATATACATTAAGAGGGAGAAGAGGTTGGGTACAAAATTCAGCCATAAGCCACAAAAGCACAAACAAAAACAAGAACAACAAACAACAGCAGCCACCAATAAACACCGGAAGCAACAAACAAACAGACTCTCGCAGCCAGCGCCAGAGGCAAGCGGGGCCCGGACTGGATACTAAAGCTAATTTACGTAGTGATTAACAGCTGATTTTTTGTCAATAACCTTATTACTGTTCAAATCCTCAAAGAAATATACTTTCTACATTTCTTTTTTGTTGACGTTAAGACAACTCACTTAGTTCGAATTTAGTTCAAAACTTCTGTCCGAACGACAACAATAAAAATCCGGACGGAGTACGGAGCAAGGAGGGGAGCCCAGGTTGGCCGGAACCTGGCTCCGTCCATGCTCGCAGTGAGAACAAAAGGTAGCTATGCCACCGAGTCCCTAGAAGAAAGAAGCTTTCGCAGCTTGAAGAATCTTGCCGATGCCCATAACGTAGCCTCGTCTATGATGCCTTATTTTAGCACAATCGGTTGGAGTGCTTAAAACTCGAACACTTGTTTGTTGCGTTATTTTCAAAGCCTCCAAACAACCAAAATGACAAGCATGTCAAACCCTGATTGTTTGTCTTTAATCTTGTTTGCGCGACCTTAGCCACCATTCGCCATTCCATGAATGGTGAAGACTCAGAGGCGACGTGCAGAAGGCCGCGCCGGCGTAGGACTCGGAACAAGTCTTCCTGCTATGCACACAGCGAAGCAGGAGGTGGTCCAAGGTTTCACAAGAGCGCGCAGCTGACGTGGTTCATTCACGCGCGCGGCTGGCAACGCGAACTTCTCTGTGCGGATCCACTTGTCGTCCGGCCATGTGACGCGGCGTGCGGGGGCCTCCTCGCCGCTCGTGTGCCCCACGCCCGGCCTCGTTTTCCCTCGCGCTGACGAGGCTCTCGGCCGTTCGTCCACGTTCCGGTATGGAGGATTCAGGATTGCACCGGCGCGACGGCGACGAACTCTGCCCGGTCCGCGTTTCCACACGGGCCGAGAATTCGAGATAGCTAGCCAAGGGGGTGTTCGTTGCTTTAGCATTTAGCATTTAGACCTATCACATCAAAGAGAATCTTATTATTTAAGAGTATTAAATAAAATTTAATGACAAAACCTTTTTACAGATAGATACATCTTTACGAGACGAATCTAAGGAGCCTAATTAATCTATATTTTGTTACAGTGATGCTACAGTAATGCTACAGTAACCAGCGTCTAATCACGGATTACCTACCCTCGTTAGATTCGTCTCGCGATTTAGACCAGGGGTTCTGCAGTTAGTTTTATAATTAAACTTTATTTAATACTCTTAAATGACAAGATTCTTCCCTCTAAATTTTAGACCCCATGTAACGAGCATTCCCGAGTCTTTCTTCACCTGTGAATGCTGCATGCATGTGGCAGAGCGGTGGTCGTCAGAGCTTGGCATGCGTGAGAGCACATACGAGCGCGCTGACCTCAAATTGATCAGTTGTCGTTCATGGCATGATGGCATATCTCGATCGGCAGTCTCTCGAACCAGATCATACTTCCTGTTGCATGCGTGTCCAATTAATTAACTAAGCACCGAAATTTGTGTAAAAAATTTGAATAAAACGAGCGGTCAAAAAAGTCAACGGCGACAGCTATTTTGGGACAGAGTAGTACTTCTTTAACTAATGTCAGTATTGCAAGACATGGTACGGACTTTGACATGACAATGCAGTCAAACACTGTAATTTTTACTCCCTCTGTTCCAAAATAAATGTCACTGTTGATTTTTAGAAATCACATTTGATCGCTTGTCTTATTCAAAAAATTTATTTAAATATAAAAATAAATATATCATGATTAAAATACATTCAATAATAAAACAAGTTGTAAAAAAATAAATAATATTTGTACAAAAAAATTGAATAAGACGAGCAGTCAAACGTGATATCTAAAAGTCAACAGTGACATCTATTTTAGAACTGAGGGAGTAGAATACTTTTGCTCTGATAGAAACAGTTCATACTTGCACGGGCCCCGCTCCTTCCTGTAACGGGGACCGTCAGAGCTTAGAGGTCGGTGGTAGACTACTAGTGTACGGTCAACGGATGTACTGTACATTAGTTTGTGGAGTAGATCAGATCACAACAGTAACCAGTGTCTCTTGATCAGTATAAAAAATGGAGAAACGCGTGAGCGCGCGCGTGCGCTCTGGCGTTCAAGCCAACCTAACAACAGACATGCCGTATCAAGCGCACATTACGAACACAAATTCCTTCGGAATAAACAAACACACATGCGCTGCCTGGTCTGCAATACTGCAATATAAACACCGTCAAACTCTGCAACAAAAAATAAAAGAGTACCCGGCAGGAACGCTTTGACTGCGACTCTGAACTTTGCCTAAACATGCATATGTAATGTCCAGCAGCATTTGGGAAATCTGGTTAAGAGGATCGAACACTGCAAAGTGCGTGGGGATTGGGACTGGGAAATCTGATCGAAGGGTCAAGTTTCTTAGCTCGAGGAGTCTCACACGCGTGCAAGCATGCAAAGCACACAGCGAATCCATCTACTACCATGCACATTTCGTCAAATTCTCGATCTGCACAGATCGATCAGTTCGTACGGGGGCAACTTGAAAACACGAGGACAGGAGGAAAACGAACATTTGTCACCGGAAAGGCGGCTCAGGTTCGGCCACGCCTGAAATGATGCGACATACTGACATTCCATGTCATAGCATGATTACAAAGGAAGGCATGCATGGGCGTGGAGTTGAAACCGCTGTTGCTAAGCTCGGGTCGGTTTCATACGTCTCAGTTAGGTCTTCAGGCTGATGCTGCTGTCTGCAGTATTAATTAAATCAAAGACACTCTCGATCTTATTAAATTAAGAGGTGTGCAAAGCTGGTCTTTGAAAGGCAAGGCATGCAAGAGGCGTTGCTGAACACACGGCAAAGTCACAGGCTCACAGCCTTTAAACACAGAGCATCAGCATGGGAAGGGGTGACAAGCTTTGCTCTGGAGTATTGTTTGTGGCATGAGCCTTTTGGAGTCAAAGCTTTGAACCAACAGTTCAAACTTCCAAATTGGCTGGTTTTTTTTATCTCCGACACATAAATAGATTAACCGAGAAAAGGCTCAATTGCATTCCTTTTTGACTCTGCTTTAGCTGATTGATCTGCTTCTCAGGAATACTTGCACGCATCGTCCGGGGTCAATAGGCCTGCGATATGAGGGGCCTATTCATGGAAACTTGAAACAGTGGAGGAGACTCTGTGTATGTGCAGTTCATATTGGAGCGCTATCCTAACACGTGCATGCATGATTCTCTTGAATCAAGTTTCCAGAAGGTTCTCCCACCATGACTAAACAAAATCATCGTTTTTAAAAAACTTTTCACACTCCAACAAAACTAGCTTTGATTACTGCTTCTTTTGTTAATAACTAAGTATATTTGTACATATAACAGAAATTATTATTATTAATGCAAACTAGGGGCAGGGAAAGGAATTTGGGACCATGAAAAGCGGCAAGACATTATTATTAGCCACACAACTTTTTGTATACTAAAATTAAAATATTTATGGACCTCTGAATACTCCTGTAAAATGGTACTAAAATACTATGGTGAAAACATTTATGGACTTGATCTTACGCTGATAAAAGCGTCTAGGTTTTGATCCGGTGGTCGTTTTGCTCACTTGGAGATTTAGAAGAGCATGGCAACATAATTTCCAGATAAAATTTTTTGCAAAAAACCACCTACATGTCGGGGGGGGGGGGGGGGGTCATCTACCCACCTACAAGAAATCTTGTGTCAGTCTTTCCTCTGCAAGTGTTTATTTGTTTTCATAATCCCCTTGATAGCTCTGACCGAATGACATGACTTTTTTCTGGCCTCTTTGATTACTTCGGAGGCTCCACTAGTGTGTAGTTATCATCTAATCATATGTTACACAATCAAACATTACCATGCTATTAGAAATGAGGTTCAAACTTAGCCGCGACACTATGAATAAAATAGAGAAAATTAAACCTATAAGTTTCAATATCTATGTTATTTACACAGTATCAAAAAGTAGAGATGTATGATACACCATTCGGAGCCACATCGGAAAACATACAAGAGTTGTGTTGTCCGATCAAAGCTGTCAGGGTGGAATATGAAAACCCATAAACACTTACACGGAAGAGAGTGACATAATTGTTTTTATAGGTGAGTATATGAAAACCCTCAAATGGGTTTTTGCAATTTTCCCCCGGCTCAGGAGATTATCAAGGAGGACACATGCTTAGTGCTGGGACTCGGGCCGTACTCGTGCCGGCACGGCACGGGCCCGTCGTGCTTCGTGCCGTTTCGTGCCGTGCCGTGCCGTGACGGCCCGTCGTGCCACGTCGTGCCGTGCCGGTCGGCCCGATGTGATGAAAATGCGGCCCGAGCACGGCACGGAGCATGGCGGGCCGTCGTCGGGCCGTGCCAAGCACGGGCACGGCCCGGTTTCAGTTAGATGCCTCTTTCAGAGTGCGTTTTCAGTATAGAGAAGGCGCATTTTTTGTTTAAATTGATTCTTTTATAGTGTTACATGGATAAAATAATTTCAAAAATTCTACCAAAATTACAATAGCTTAGTAAAGATATACTAGATGTGTATATCAAATTTGAGTTCCAAAATCATTATACTTTGAGCGTGACCCAAAAAAAAACAAAGGAAAAGTGAGCTTTTGCAATTTTTATCTCTAAAAAGATATTGAATTTTGAACTCAATTTTGGTGTGGAAGTGTTCCAAGTCAATACCAACCTCTATAATTTTCGGGGAATTTTTTCAACAATGTTTGCATGAATGTGTGTTCAAAATTTACTAATCAATATAGAAGTTATGAGCTTTTGAGACAAATGGGGAGCAATTCAAACATACATGAGTGTAAGTGTCACAAAAAAATTTATAAAAAAATCCTATGTGTAGATATGTAGAAGTTGTACATCCACACAAAAAATTACTTCAAAATTCAAATTGGTTGGGGATTAACAAAAAAGTAAAGATAATGGTGAATAGTGACGATTAGTGTATTGATTGATCAGTACAAAATTGAACCAGGGAAGTTTGCATACAAATATTCGACATGATAGAGATGATTTTTGAAGATTATAGAAAAAAGAATCATCAAATTTGGACCACATATGCAAAATCTATACAAGTTTATATTTTGAAATACAAATCAAAATAACAAAAATAATGTTGACTAAAGAACTTGACAAGAACACACTGCCGGGCCACTTTCGTGCCGTGCCGGCCCGAGCACGGCCCATGTAACAGTTTCGTGCCGTGCCGGCCCGATGTGCCGAAAACCCGGCACGGCACGGCCCGTCAGCTCGGGCCGGGCCGGCACGGCACGAAATCTTATCGGGCCGGGCCGTGCCACGGGCCGTGCCAAACGTTCGGGCCACGGCCCACCCGGATTTGGCCCGGCCCAAGTCCCAGGACATGCTTAGGCCACTCACACTTTTTTGTTGTTGAAGTAATTACAGTAGGAGAGGTCCCGCTGCTCGCACTTCTAAAAGAGAGAAAAAAAACTAGAACCTTGTCCTTGTCTTAGGTCTCATTGGTTCTTTCCTAGGCAGTTGCTTTGTTTCCTTTTTTCATTGTTTTTGTTTTTGTTTCCTTCTCTCTTTCTTTCTTGGGTCACGTCCCGCAATGAACTATTATCTTCTTATTAACGAAAAACGTGCTTAATATGATGAAAGCACAAGGACAAATCTGTTAAGGTCGCTTTAAAACACACAATGATATAGAAATGCTCGAATCAAGAAAATGTAAGAACATGGACCCTTTTTTCTTAATTCAAATTCATTGTGCTTACCAACCACGGGATGGGACAGAGTGGGTGCAAAGGAATTTGTGGAAAATAAAATGTAGTTTTTTGCTAAAAGAAAAGAAAAGAGAGCGGTGCGATTGCATTTTAACCTTTCAAAAATAGGAATTCATGCATTTTGTTACAAACTGCATTCATATATTCCAAACGGCCATTGGTCAAACAAATCTTTAAGATTAAAATCTTCTAAACTTCATATAAACTCTTCAAATCCATGCCGGGTTTCAATTTTCATGATTACATGGCTCAACTCAGAGTTAGAAGTCAACCCGCTGAAGCGCCGCCTTTGGTACAGGCACAGGTACATTCAACGCCAGCTTCTTGTTCAAATAACATCAGCTACGATGTCAGGGTTCGAATGGATAACGGCATTGCTACGTTCCATGCACAATGCAAACCAAGACAAAAGAGTCTTCTGGTCAAACGGTACCTAACAGTCTCCTCTTCTCGTTTCCTACTTTGCTGCTGGTGTTTTCTGGGGCCTCAAGTATCTTTGCTAGAAAGGAGTTGTGAAATCCGATGTGGGAATCACACGGAATTTATGCGAAACGGACAACAGGCCATAGACGAAGTGGCTGGTACAGTGAGGTCTTCACTGAACAAGGTAGCTTTCATGGAATCATGACTGCCAAACGTTACATCCACTCAATTTTGTTTATAGGATCTCAGTCAGGAATCAGCATGAACAAAAACGCGTCAAGAAAGTTGGAAAGGAATGTGGCATCCTCGCTGACGCAAAATTATTGCAGTTGAAACGTTAAAATGGTTATAGAACTATGAGAAAGTAGATTCTCACAGCTGGAAAGAGTTTTCAATGAAAGATAAATGCACATATAGTGGGTAATAAGATTGCTAGCCCCACAACTGCGAAATATGAAGTCTACGAGAGCAGCATAAAAGACAAGATTCTTTAAAAAATAAATGTACTAGTGCAAAAATAAGAAGGAAGCACCTGGCTAAACAAAGAGCCAATGCAAAGAAGATAGCTCTTACCCTACACACATTCAACTGCAGAGTAACATGTTTGTCGCTCTGTAGGTCCATTCTACTAGCCATATACCAGCGCATAAAAACCAAGCAGGCTCAAAACTACGGCGCATGGATTATTTCAAGAAAATCAACGGCCAGACCGCTCTTACCACTCCACTCTTCAGTGGACTTTGCCAACGCGCTTCAAAACTGGCAGTGAGTGGGAGTCACTTTCAGAACATGCTGCGACTGGCATGCAAATGATTAAAAGGACCAACGGCCAAGTATTCTTTCAGTTGCAGATGAACTCAACGAAAACAACCACTGAAAAAGCCAGGCATATTCTTACTGGCCTCAGCTTTGGTCTGGTTTGTCATTGTCAGCAGGCTTCATGCACTGGTCCTCCAGTAAGTCGTTTGCTGAATACAGAAATCAACAGAAGATGCTCCTCCGAATGAGTTCCCATTGAAAACAAGCGAAATAACAACCTTCAAAGAGTCAATTCCAGAAAGAAACAAATGGTTAGTCATGCTTGCAAACAACAGGATGATGACAACTTCTTGTTCCATGCTTTAAACTGCTTGGATGATGAGTTCAGGATTGAAGCCATCCGAATCAGAGTTTCAGGAGGCCTAACTCCACATAAATCCAAATGGATAGATGGCATGGGAGGTGCAAGAGGATTATGAAGGCTCATTGAGATGCAAATTGAATATTTTCAAAGAATAGTTTGAGAAGAATCACGGTTGGATGAGAACCCTGGAACAATAAATTTACAGGACAGATCACACAGATAACGTTTGGGTGAAACTATGGCACAAAATCATGAATATATGACACCAAAGGCATCATTTTTTTTTGACTAAATAATTGTGCATACATTTCAAGGATACAAAAATCAAGGCAGTCAAAGTCAAAATGCATGATAGGCATTTTCTTCCTTGCTCTATGGCTGCGCCATCATGAGTTTAATGGGTCTTGCGCTCCAAAATGCTGACACATGTTCTGAATGCACAAATAACTGACTACTGAGTTTCAGTTTGAGATGGAGGTGCAGCCTCAGTGCCCAACACACTACTTCCAATTACATCTGATGCACTTCTTGTAACTACATCTGATGCACTTCTTGTAAGTATATCTGATGACATGTCCCAATTCCCACTTCTCCGATCCCAGCTCGAGTGTCGAACTCGCACATCACTTCCAACTGCAGGAATCTGTGTGGCTATGCCTTCCATATCATTGCTGCAACGACCACCCATTTCAACATCAACATCCTCGTAATTGTGCCGCTGAGAAATCTTCAAGAGATCACTACCAATGTCAAGATCATCTTCTACTTTCGACCTAGGACCACCAACTGGTTCCTCTTCTGCCCCCCTACCAAAATTAACTGTTGGAGGACGCACATCCTCTTGTGCATAGGCCCGGAACTTGTGTCTAGAAGGTTTAGTCTTACTACAGAAGACTTCTAGGAAGTTATTCAAACAACCTTGATCATAGATATTAGGCCTGTTGTCTGATCTGTATCGAAAATTCTCATATGTGGTCTGCAAAACAAAAAATCAGAGTAGAAATGTTAGCATTGCTTATTTCATTATCATAGAGCTATTATCAAGCCTGCACATATGATTGAATCCTTTCTCTATAGATTTAGATATTGAGACATTTAACCCAACCAAATCCTGTTGCATCACAAAATACACACACAATAGATATGTGCATGCTGTTCGGTAAATTATACAGTGAACTCTTAATAAGTGTGCCTAAACATTTTTTTTAACCGAATGCCTAAAAGTACATTAGATAAATTCATTAAACTATAAATATTTTATTGGTATTATCCATGTAGCAGCACAAAAATGATATCTATAGTGAAATCTTGTTGGTTTTAGGACATAAAACATCTCACTATTTGTACGTGCTTAGCATGCAAGGCATCACAAGCCTATAAGTTAAATTCATATCACAAGCATGGAACATCACTTTTGGGTTGATATTTAATTTGCTTGAAAGATATATCAAAATAACTTGCATTCATGAATGAAAACAAATTGTTGGAGGTAAAAACAAAAATAAAAAAGATGAGCTACTTGATCTTGTATCAGCATACTGACCTGGTTGGTACTAATAAGGTACAAATGAAATCCAGTGAGTCCACCAACAAACCAGAGAGCAACGAAACAATATATCAGAAGCGCCAAAGAAGCTGGAGAGTGTTTAAAAGCCTTCCAGACTGTAGGATAACCTTCGTCCATGAGAACTTTGACGTACAATGCTGATATTGCAAATACATAAATGCAGAGAAGAGTCGAGGAAGAAACAAACATGAAAAAGAACCGGTAATTGCGCTGCACAACGTGAAAGTGAGCCAATAAAGATCAGGATACAGAAACAAAGCAGAAAGCAACAGAATCTTAAATTCCTAGATCAACATGAAAGAAAGTTCTGAGCACAAAATTTTCTTTTCCAATCTCAACTAAATATATTATGCATTTGATCTTGTTCGGATTTGAGCAGCATTACAGCGACATAACAGTGTTTTTGGCAAGTGCACACATGCCCTCATGGATCACTAATATAATGTGTGATTCCTAGGAATACTGCCAGTTATGCATGTGCGAAACTGATTCGTACGGAAAATGGCCAACTTCAATTCCACTTAACAAAACATAATCACATGCTTATCTTGAGCAAACGACAATTCAATCAGAAACGTGTCCACAAAGTGGTGTTTAGCTTATAACGATGGCAGGAATCATGCTTATAACAAATAAATGCAATAATTTATACCTAATGTATAATGTATATTAGGTAACACCATCCATGTCATATTGTACCAACTAATAAATCAACTTAGAGTGATATGACTGCTATTTCTTAACCTATTTTTTCACTGTAATAAAGTCTTAAGTTGAGTCCAAAAGGAGATACTATCGAGCGCCACATGACACAATTTCATCAATACCATCTGATCAAAATCTAAGAGACATAAATGCACTGAAGGAGCCACATCGTACATTTTTAATCTACAATAAATTTATACAGAATTCACTATAAACATCAATAACCTACTACATGATTATACTAGGATTAAACATGCAGGAGTAGCTATAAGCATTCATATAACATTAGTTAACTATGCTACAAATGATGTGTTTGTGAAACGAATCGATGCCAAAAGAAACCCATACAACATAATTCATATTCTACTTGTCTCACTTATGCAATTTAACCATTTGAATTATTTGTGCTTCAAAGTACTTGGAATTCCCTCAACCAAAAGCAGGCTGACTAATGTCATACTCTCTACGATTTATTTTCGCTAACGCTGCTTAGCTCAAATTGACGTACCGTATAACAATGTGAATCAAATATATTCATCAGCAATATCCCAGGAATGCATTTCTTAGAATAGAAATTCGGTAAAGAAAAAGAACTACAAATATTATTTATTGTGTTATTTGTCTCAAGGCGCATAGTATTTCAAGTAATCAAAACATAAGCATATGAAAATATCATGCCTTGTTTTTGGCAGGAATACGTAAGTAACGGACCACACTCATGAGTTTGTGAAACAATTACATCATAAGGTCGGCAAGATTTTAGTGTACAAAGAAGATTATGTAACTCTTCTCATGGTGTGTAGTCTTTCATGAAAACAAACAAAACACAGCGTATGAAAGTAACGTGCCTCGTTTTGGCAGAAATATGGAAGTAACAGTCAATGTCTCAGAATTTGTTAAAGCATTAAATCACAGTGTTGTGCCCTTTCGGTGGACAAAGAAGATTCTGTACCTGTCCAATGCATTGTCCAACCCATGGGCAATGATGATCAAAGCGCTCCACGCAATTGTTGCATATCGAACAGTGAGAACACCGAGGAGGCCGATATATCATACAGGTATCGCAGTACTTTACTTTCACAAGCATCCCATTAACCATCACTTCCTTTACACGAGGAAACTGCAGCCTCCCTGGCGTAGCCCCAGATAATGAATTCCCATATGTAAAATCTTCCTCCGGTGGATGCAACGCGCGAGGTACAATCCCTGGATCCTGAGCCGAGGTAATCAATAGCAACACAAGCACCTACAATGTACACAACATGAAAGAAACGTTTTTGCTCAGCTGAATGCGTTCCCCAAATAGTTAGTGATTAGTACCTGTAGGAATCAGCACAATGCACTTACATAAATCATAAACACAATCGCTACCGCAGGAATTGCATATCCAGCATTGTAAGCTGAGAAATGGTGGCGGAGATGTCTCGCAACAAACACGCAGAAGACCAGGACCGGGATTACGATGAGAGAGACAGAGACGATCAGGGACTTGGCGTCAGGTCCGAATATCAGCCTCCCACCACAGAAGAATTTCTGCAGACAACAAGCCAACCACGTCAGAATGCAGCCTCACCGCACACGGGCACTTTCACATACACCGCACGCAGCACATGACATGATAGCGACGACATCCAAAGCGATGCATTGTTAATGCCTGGAAGCTCCAAGAACAGTATATACTGACACAGTAAATAGTAGTACAAGACAGGATACAGCAAGAAACGGAAATTCCCAAGAACGAACCCAACAGCGTATCCCAAGATTCCCCGTTCAGGAAGCAAGAATAGGAAACGAGACAAGCAGAGGCAAGAGACGGCAGGATCTTTACATTGTTCCCTTTCCATGTCTCGTAGACTCGCCGCGGCGGAGCCATGGCCGGCGAGGTGCTCCGCTCCGGTCAGCTCGGTCACATCCGACCGCCTCGGAGCCGGCGGCGGGCACGAAGGAATCGACACGCGCACGAGGAAAGGGGCGATTTGAAAAAGGCGAAGCGGAAGAAAGCGAGGAAAATTGTTGAGGAACGAGAGGGGAGAAGCGGCGAGGCCAAGCAGGGAAAGCAGAGCTGCTTGCGTCGCCTTTGTGCGTGGGGGACGGGGCGGTGGTGAGGTGTAAAACGGAAGCTTTTATTTTTCAACGGGAAAATGCGTAGGAAATTGGTAGATACAAGCTGGCAGAGGGGCCCGGAGAAGAGTGTGCTCAGCTCCGTGCTGTTCTTGCATATGACACCCTGTGTGTTACAGAAACTAGATGCGCTAGCATCCTATCTTTTCCATTTAAGGAAGGAAACAGTAGGAAATGTCTGAAATGGTATGCTTTCTGAATAGATCATCTGAGACGTTTTAAATGCAAATAATTTCATAGGAATGGTTCAATTCCCATTGGGAGGAAAAAATTACCGCTTTCCAATCAAAGCGCAAGTAGGTGCATTGGATGGTACTCCAATGCGTAGCAAAATTAGCTTTTTATGTGTCAGATGAACATGTCACAAGGTGATAACAACATTAAGGTTTTTATTTCTTCATCTTTTTTTTTGTCCATAAGGAAACATACAAGGTAAGGGTAATGGAAGCTTTACGTATGGGATAAGAAACCGACTCGTGCTACGTTGGATGCGCTACGAAGGAGGTGCTGTGAAGGCCACAAAAGAAAAGACATTTACAACCACAAATGAAAAGACATTTACAGCCACCAATATTGCCGCTATACTTTGGACGAGTTACATGTTTGACATTTATAGCCACCAATATTGTAGTGGACACAGTTTCGAAAGCAATTGCAAGAAATGTCATGTTTTTAGGCAGTAGGTTTATGAAGCTGTAGTAATATAAAACTTTCGCAAATTAGAGGGAACTAATGCCACATTTTGCTGCGGCCAAACATAAAATCCACTCTAAACAGAAATCTAACATTTTCTGAGTGGCTATGTGCAAAACACGCCAGCTCCAACCAAAGGCAAAGCGGCAGCAGAGACTCCTACACCGGGTCTACATGGGGCGTCGCCAGTACCAGGTGGGTACGTGGGCCCATGATTGGTCAAACAGCCCGGCACTGTTAGTGCCGCACCGTGCACCGGGCCCAGCCAGCGAAGCGCTGGGGGCATCGAAGTTGGGAGGGGACGCGGGGTGGGCCCAGAGGACAGAAGCCAGAAGAGGCCTACGGGGAAATCAGGGCCCTACCAGGCTAGCGTACTTGCTCGTTAATCTTGGTAGGAGTGGAGAATGTGAGATGATTTGCTCGGGAGCTGATTGCGATTAGATAATAACCGCACGTGTGTCCTCGCCAATCCACTAGCGAAAACGCAGGAGTAGAATAATGTAATCGATGTTTGACGCTTTGTTAGACCAGAGCTGGCTGCTGTAGCGCTCTCGTTTTCTAAACACGGCTTCTGGACATGTGTCCTATCTTTCTGCAGTCATCATCTCAGACGCTACTAGTTTTTTTTTTTCCTTTTTGAAGAAAATAATGTTTGTATATGTGCGAGAGAACAAGAGCAAGATTATAATTTGATATTTACATTCTGTATAACATTCTTTTAGTCAACTATCGTCACCTTTTCCTAGTCTTGCTGATTTCTTAACACGTAAGCAGCATATGGGGACAAATACTGTGAAATTGAGAGGGACCAACAATTGAGACAAACTTGGACCTATGCTGAAATACAGAATTTGGTAAACACTCGAGAAATTGGATTGTTTTCTACTGGAATTTATGTAGACCAGCCATCCTGCTGTATGTCTGCATATTGTATTGTTGTAAAACTCGATTGCAGGTAAGTTTTTTTTTTTCCTTTTGAGAAAAAAGCGCTGCCCCATCAAGCACCAATATGTGAGGTAGGAAGAAATTCATGAAAAACGCACAGAAAATCTGAAAGATTTAGAGTCGATGGAAAAAGCTCCTTCAGCCAGGGACCAGAAAGGACAAACTTTGGGTCCCTCACTACAACATCTGCAGGAAACGGGGAGAAACTGGATGGAACCTGAGCTGAACTTTGCCCCCAGAAAGGAACACTTTTTCTCCAACAGAATCAAGGCCATCAGGTTGTATTAGATTTTACATTTGTGTACCACACACATTCAAAACAGATACATTTCAGGTTTTTTGTTCATACCTACATTTTAATCATGTATGGAGTATTGAGTCATGCCAGTGCATCCAAGTGTTTTTCTCTATCCCTATCATTCTAACCTTTCCTCTGAACTCTTAGCAGATGTGGTCCATGAAATCAGATAATAAAATCAAACTCAGAATCTACTCATTGACAGCACATTTTAGAGAGTTTGGTGGCGAAGTGTGGGAATGTGGGCCATTGTATAAACAAAACATTCTGCCAATTGCTCTCCCAAGACTTTTAGAGCAAGCAAGCCCGCTTTCGGACAGATAAAATAAAAGATGCTGGGAATAAAGGTAAAGCAGTTGGGACTTGGGAGTCCTGAGTACTGACCTCTTGCAGCTTAACTACTGTGGCATCACATGAGCTGGAATACGGGCTGGATAGCATCAATGCCGAGCCGAGCTTCTTGCTTCCTTTGGCCCGGATTCCAAGACTACCGACAGGTCAAGATGTCGAGACGAGATTGACTCCACTGGAAACAAAGCCAAGATTTCAGTGATGGTCCATGATTAAAACCTTTCATGCATTACTCAGCAGATTGAAAGCTAAGTGATATCTTAGCTAGACGGTAGGGCACAATTAATATACCTGAAAAAATTGGCATATGCGAGGAACAGAGTACTTTGTGTCACTTTTTCCACCTCATTTTCATCTTTCAGATCGGAAACGCCTGTACAGTAAACATATGCTTGGAACAAAGTCGCTTTTTCCTTCTCAGCTCCGTCTTTTAGATCATCAATATCTGTGTATTGAAAAACAAAACCATCATGCGGTAGATACGAGAATCAGAGAACATATGTACCCATGTCAATAATATGACAGGTGAGTGGTGCATAGTACGATGTGCATACACAGATTGACAGCCAACATATTTACAGACAGAGTGCAATAATTCAGAACAACAGGACATGAGGGCAATAATATGGAAACGGCTTGGCTATGATTAGTTCTTATTCGATTGTTACTGTCCAATGTAAGTGTTTAATAGACTCAGCTAAAGCAAATACTTCGCAGATGCAATTTTAGTGTAATAAGCTTTGGTTCAAAATCTCTCTATTGGTGGTTCATCAAATCCCTCTATTAGGAGGCAAGTACTCATTGAATTGCCATTTCATTCATTCCTTTCTTTCATTTTGCATTCCTCTAAAGTGGACTCACCTTCCACGAGCTAATAGACCACTCAGGAATCTTGTCCATTTCATCCAGTGTTTGATTGACCCATGAAAAGCTGCAATACATAATCCTAAAAATTGCTAGGTGCTTCAACTGAACCCAGCTACATGAACATGTTTTTCATCTCTCCATTGAGACTGAAAGTAATAGCCTGCCTTGTTGCTGCAGTGCTGCAAAAGCTATCTCCATGGAATCCACGTTTAGTAGTCCAACTGAAATACTGAATCACAGCTTAATATTTTTGGCGTCAGTTGTAGTATGGCACAGTTAACAATGGACAAAAGACTGAATGTACAGAAGGTTAGATGCAACCATCACAAGGTAACAAGTGGCAGTAAGAAAATATCAGAAAAATTCATCTAGGGGAACCCGACTAGAAAAATCCTGTTCTTTATGTATGTACAGCAGGCAAGTATTCTGTAAAGCGTACACCCTGACACACGGAACATATATGGTACAGGCAAAACAGCTCACCTAGAACTCCTCGTTCTCTAAGAAACGAAGTTTCTGAGCCACATTGAACTAATTCATTCTCGCTGATGGACTTTGTGGCTATATCTAATGTGGGAGTACAGATAACAAATGATTTTGTTTTCATCTGTTCAAGAAAAAGCATATGCAAAGAGGAACATGCTATGACATCTACAGTTAATAGTCCATGTCAATCATCCAATTTTTAAGGTCCCTTTTCAGCTCCTAAATAATGTCAAGCTCTTTCAGCTTCGCATAAAATGAACAGTATAATGCTAGGTACGTTGTGCTTGAGTGCATACGAAAACTGAAAATACCTTACTATTGGTGTCTTTTTTTTTTTTTTGAGACGGATTATTGGTGTCAGGCTTAGCAGTTAGTGAATCTTTAAATTCCATGTGGAGGGAGTATAGTGTAGCGAAAAGTATAGCACTATATGTGGACCTTTTCTGAACTACTACTATTTGGGAGCAGAAACAGGTATGCAAGTAAGAAGATGAGAGAATAATTTGTCATAGTACCTGCAGAGCGAAGAATACATAATGGAACTGTATATCAGCAGAGCATTCAGCAAACCATTTTGCTCTAGTGTTCAAAGCTTGCAGAAACCTGAAAAACAGAATACAAAAAAGGTCAGTAAAGCAAAGCCCTTCCTGTTAACCATCAATGATGATTTATAATTAGTTATGGTGGCAATAAATTCTTGTGTTCTACAAGATCACTAGCAAAACTATGTTTACAGTGTACAGACAACCAATTCTGCATCTAATTCCAGATGAAACAATCCTGGCCCAGCAGAAATATACACTGATTTCCAGTACTGAATACCAGCCGACACCTATTTTGTGGTCATCTTGCAAATAAACTAACAAATACAACGAAGAAAAGCCAAGGATAATTATCTTGTGTCCTCATTAAGCACTATGATTTCAAATTTCATCATACCTTGCTTTCACCTGCGCCACTGCACAAGATCTCAAGGATCTGATGTCAAAACTTCCAGCGGCAGTCAACTACAGAAAACATCCCCAAGATTCCAATTGATAAGAGCACGCAATAGCGTAGAATGGAATGAATTTGGACTGTCTTGCATGCTTCTTTCCTGAACCAGGGAAATAAAGTATCAATTGTGCAGTAGTGTAATACAGACTGAACGGAAGTTGTGACGGAACCTACCAATGGTAAACCAATGATAATAGCTTACTGCGCACCTGCCAAACAACTTTTAGTTCAAGAAAAAAGGTAGCATGTTTTCTTTCGTAACAAATCATGTAAGCACCTTAAACATATAGGTCTATAGAAGTTTTTTTTATGAAAAATACTGGATATACAACTAAGCACGATTCTGAGGTGACAAGTTCATCCACTCCAGAACATAAATACTTCGGATAAGATGCAACTATATTTAATTGTACAAAACAGGTGATGGTGTTGTTCACACTACACACCTTATGCTGCCAAAGAACCATTTGGTATGAATACATTAAACTGTAAATTTGGACACTGAAGTGACTTCAGAAAATAAGTTCTTAGGATATGATAAGTACTTCTCCACATACCTATATATATTACATGCTATAAAATTCCTACGGCCTACATAGGTAGATTTAGCATGTGACTTTGAACCGTCTATAAATGGAATTGCATTTGTTCGTATGAGCTCATACTTCAACATAAGTGTAAAGCCAGGTAATATATTGCTTCAATGAATCCTAGCTGCTATACAACAATTTTTTTTTCTCTCGAATACGCAAGAGAGCTGCGTATCATTGTATTAAGAGAGGAAAAAACGGCCCCTTACCGTGAGGGGCTGTGTCACATGACCAGTTTACTCTAAAGATAACAACCAGAAAGACTTGACCAACAAGCCTAGGATCTAATCCTAGACAGCTATACAACAAAATATAAAGGCAATAGTGATTCCTCAAAAAAAAAAAAAAAAAGACAATAGTGGATCATCGGCCAGAATTTGACCCAGGGGGTTACAACCGCCCCCACCGGAAATCAGTTAAGAAGAAGTTGAACTCCTCTCACGGGCCGAGAAAACCCCATCTCCCCTCTCCCCACCCTTACACAAGACCCAACACCCTGAGAGGCGACCAGCTGGGACAGCCCACTGCCACAACCCCCTGGTTGGGCAGCACCATTGCCACAGCGCGACCGAGCAGGGTCTTCTTTTACCTATGCTTTGGCATGGGGAGAGGCGAGGGGATTTTTTTAACCCAGCCTGGACATTCACCCCCACTGGGGGTCAAACCCAGGACCTAGGAGTTGCTACTCAGGTGCCCTGACCACTCAGCCAAAGCCCCTTTCGCTTACAAGTGAAAGAAGAAGACACTGTTTTCAATTGCTAACAAGCGAGATAGTGAATACAGCAATTTACCAAGATACCATGGGCCAATACAGCAAAGCAATGTGTAGCTCACCTTCCCAGATATATGAATATACTTCCTGAATCAGTGCTAAATATCTCCTCAGGCATCAATCAGAAAAAAATGGCGACGGTCCCATGCGATTCCTCACATTAAAAGCTCAAAACGGGAAATGCCGTGTACAATCTGAAGGCTGCTGGAGCATCTGTACTTCTGAGATACATCTCTTAACCTGGTTCATCAGGTCATTAAAAAAGTAAAGTTATGTGCATTTATAATTTCTGAGTATTCGTAACCCACACTGCTCTAATGTAACATGGTACACAGTTTCATACAAATTGAACATCCTATAATTAATGAAGCTTTTTGATTTGCGCAAAGCGAGAGAATCAGGTCGGTTGTAATTTCAAGGGCTTGCAATCTTCATAAGGCATGCTGAAGCACTTTTTTCAAAACTATCGTACAGTTTTTCAGCTATGAGGGAACTAGGAAAGCACTGATGACTAACATCAGTTAACATCATGCTATCTAACTGCTGCTTTAGTACTTAAGATTACACTAAGGACATCTCAACATTGTAAGCACCCCACTATTCTTTATCAGCATGATCATCATCGCTAGCATCGCATTCATTACAATCACTTTCATCATCCTCACTATTTTCCACAATGTGTGCATGGGAATCGGCTTGCAACTTCTTGAAACGGCCTATAAAGTCGGTTGCTTCTGAAATTAGAGCACTTTTTGCAGCCTTCAGACCACCAGCTTGCTTCTCATAAAAAGTTTTCTCAGAACCAGCAGATTTGGAGCATGGAGTCCTTTTGTGAGACCTTTTTTTGGTACCTTCTCGTCGAGACAACTGGTTAATGTACCTCTCATGTAAGACAGCATTCTTCACAGGCTTCAGAACTGCTGGACTTGGTTCAGCTTGCTTAGTTCCCAACCTTGAAAATGGTTTCTTGCGTACAGAAGAGCTTCCGCTGCACTTGTTTAGAGAACCTGAGCTCATATAACTGTCAGGAGTCCCAGGAGAATCCTCAAGAGAGATGTTCAATTGTATGGCACTTGGTGAGGTTTCAAATATTGAGAAGTGATCAGCCTCTTGAGCTTGGTCAATACGGCAATGCTTCTGCAACAAATGTCTCACTGTCTTCTGTGCTGCCAGGTTCTTCTGTTTTGCAGTCCTTTTCCTTACAACTGTAGGTTCCAAGAGATTTGGAAGTTTTGCATCAGATAATGTGAATTTTCCTAGAGGAGAAAATGATTTACTTGTCCTGGGACGTGTGCCAATTGGAGTGGGTGTTGAGAGGTCGGCATGAATTTTGTTGAAGCACTCTTCAGCAGATCTCCCTGGCACCTGAAAGAATGTTGTCAGAAAAAAATGAACTAATAAATGAGAAGGTTGGAACTCCAGATTTATGGAAAGACGTATGCTGAATAACAAACAGGCCCCATCACTGGAGTATTTCAGTGATATACAAAAAGGAAGACAGAGTTAGCATTATGGGACTATTTCGAGTTTCACGGTCAATCCCACTTCCTAAATTCAGTTTCATTGACTCAAGTTCCCAACTATATAATTTTTCTTTTCCGTTATATGTCATATTATTTGCATTCCTCTTGACATGCCCTTTGGCTTATAAGATTAACATAATCATATACTACTAACAAGGTAAGGCACTAACTATTACTGAATATACATGCTTTTCTACTGAAACGATACATTAGCGCCTTTGTACATATCCAAAAGAAAAAGATTTGATTATTCATGTATAAACTTCTCTACAGAGAACATTAACAAGCAATATTTAGTAACTTTCAGCTAGAATCCTCATTTGCTCAATAACACACACGTCATACATATTGAGATTATTAGTTGGAAGGGCCTAAATGCGGGAACTTTGGTGGTAAAATGGGGTTGATTGGACAGATTAAAAGATTAGACAGGCTCAAGTCAATAAAATCCAACTTGGAAGGCTTGAATACGGCTCAAATGAAAAAAAATAGATTTTATTGACTCACCGGCACAAGCTTAAATAACTTAAGAGCTTAAAGTTTCCTAAATGGCACCACATGTGTTGAGTAAACAGGGACATTCTTAGAAAGTGTAGACAGAATAATTAATAACCTGCCTGCCTGCCTAATAGATAAGATACCAAATAACTATTTTTTTGTGTGTAAATTGAATACTTTTAATAAGAACACAAACTAAACATTGCGACGGAGCATCGCAAAGACTACCACCTATTTGAAACATGCTCAGTTATCCAAAATCATGATCTTAAGACAAGGATATTATTTCAGTTTGGGCACAAATGCCTATTTGAAGCATTCTCATTTTGTAAGGGCTGGAGTTGGATTTACCATTTTTGAAACCCTCTTCCAGAAATGCGGAGATGGCCGAGCAGTAAAGTAAGCTTTGCGCAATGCCATGTCCTGTTCTTCTGTCCAGTCATCTGAATCACAACAATGTTCCCTTCCTTCCCCGCTTGCCGCTTTGTTGATTTTATCAGCATTTGTCAATATCTCATCACCAATTTTAGGCTGCCTTATGACAGAAGGATCCTTTTCAATCTTACTATGAACGGATTTTCTAGGTTCATTGCTAGGCGCAATTTCTTGGCAATCTGGAGCCAATGATTTGGGATCCTGGCAGCTTTGTCTCTTTGATGACGACTTGCCTTCAGTGCCTCTCTTCCTCTTTCCTGTCAGCACCTCACAATGACTGAGTTGACCTTGACAAGGTTCCCGGGCCTCTTTCTGGCTTTTCATCCTTGTCAAAGGCTTAGCTCCGGCATTTCTCTTATTCCTTTTCAGACTCTGATGACCAGTTTGTCGGGGATCTGATAGTGATACCTGCTTGCCTGAATCCTTATCCTCTGTATGGAACCGTGGGGATCTGCGGAGAGGTTGGATTGCTACTTGGTCATCCCTGCCCTTAGACTCCTACAAGATTGAGTCCAATTACAATGCCATTTTTCACAAAAACCGTGAATCACATTCGGATCAAATCAAGCCTTTTAATTAACAAAAATGACAATATTAGGATTGGACAGGCACAAATGAATGGAAGTGACAAAAACACGAAATCAAGAAAGAGCATCTCCTACCTCGCTTACTTCATCGATAACAATCAGGTGCTCTGGATCACTGCCAGTGAGCCGCGGCGATCGGCGCTGAGGCAAACGCGCAGCTCCAGCACTGCGGCCTCTCCCCAATTTTTTTTGGGAACCCCACTTCTTGGATGTTTCGACCCCCTCTGCCTCCTCCCGATTCTTAGAGCGAGAAGGGAGCCTCTGCGTGGGCACACTTTGAGGTGTTGCATGGTTAGAGCGCAGCCGCCCCTTCCATGGCGTCCCTGGGGCGACCGGTGTTCCAGATTCCTGGTTCCAGGGGTTGATCCAAAACTAAGTACAGCGGCAATGAAACAACTTATATCGACAGAAAAACAAACGAGTGAAAAAAATCTTTCACAAAATTATCACTTATATTGATAATTAATTGATTCATCTGAGCATTTCAAAAAATGAGGGGGATCTGATACGGGAACATGTATTGAACAGTAAAGGGGGGAAATAGATCGGCTCACCACAGCGGCGGACCGCCCCGCCCTCATCCTGTCCGGCTCGCCGCCTCAACGCCGTGGCCTCCGCGGCTTGCGCGTGCGCCGCCCTCCACTGGCCAAGAGGCGACCGGCACCCACGATGCAGAACGCAGCGGCCAAGCGGCAGCGGGGCGCCCAGGGCCCAACCCCTCCCCGGCTTGTGCCAGCCTCCTCGCGGGCCCCGCCTGCTCGCGTCGCGCGCCGCCGATTGACGAATCTGCCGGCAGCCGCCACAGCCTGGACCTTCGGAAGATAGAACGGCTACACCAGTTCAAATGCTTGTGGTCGCTGGAGCCTTTCGAGTGTCGAATGTCGGTTTTACCCTTCAATTTCGATGCTTACTGTAATTAAATGCGCATCAAGAAAATCAAAATTATCTTTCCTTTACCTTTAGCTTTTGGTCTTCTTCGGAATGCTTGAAATTTTGTAGCAAAATTTTACGAAAACCATTTTGATTCTAGCACGATTCGAGAAAAAAATGTCGCATTCCAAAGGAGGTTTTGTTTCGTGATTGTCGTCTTAGACTTTTTTTTTTCTTATTACTTACCAAATCACTCAGAGCAAATCCAAATCATACTTATTCATCACAAAGATACAATAGCAGCACCTCGTTCTAGGAGATTGTGCGAGATCGGAGATTCGATCATCATTTCAAAATACACAAGCCACATAGCACTGGTGAACAAAATAAATCAAAAGGACCAAGCAAAAATAACAGCATGATACACGTAACAGCCCAATATATTTGGGCCATCATTGGGCTGGAAACTGTTTTTTCGCTTCCCTTGGCGGCCTAGATGCAGATTTCTCTGCAGGTTTTTTTGTACATGGCAGTCATCACTGCAGCACTGATAAACCTTGCTCGCATGTACTGCAGAGCAGATATACATATAACCAAGTTCGCTCTTTTTTTTTTTTGGCTTTTCTACTAGTTTTGTGTGGAATCTCTAGACTATCCATGGCTTCTTACTACAAACAATAACGTTACGCTTACACAACAGAATGGATAGTAGATACAGTGTATATGTTTTTTTTTGTCAGCTTTAGCTTCCCGTTCGAAGTTCCATGTCACAGATGCCCCCATTCATGACCGGTAGGCCTGAAACAGGAGCGGATCGGGGCGATCCTTTTCCTGCCCCTGCAAACCTTATGCTCGAAAATGAGGATCAGGGTCAACCCGCTCCTCAATCTTCGTGCGAACCGGCGATCTGCATGTCTCGACAGGATCGGCTTCCCTCGCCGCCGGAGCAGCTGACGACGGCGCCATGGACGCCTCCTGTCAACGCGTTGTCCCCTCCTGCGCGCCCCTTCTCCAAGGACCAATCGCCATGGCAGACTACGAGAGCTGTAGACGGTGGCAGAATGGGGATGCGGCGGATCGAATCGCTCCTAGGGTCGACCCTAGGGAAACCGTTTCGATTTAGGGTCGAACTGAGCCGATCCTATGGCATTTTTCAGGTACGGTTCGTGCGGTTCAGCGGTTCGACCCGCTCCGTTTTCAAGCCTAATGACCGACCAGCTAGTTGCCCTTGCACGAAGGCATCAGCAATCAGCATCCGAATATAAACAGTTTCCACCGCCATCACAGTCCACAGCGCTGTTCCGCATCATTCGACGGCCCCCGTTCGGCCCCGGGAGACGCTGTTCCTGACGAGAAAAGGTGCAGTGGCGCACGCGGGACAGAGAGAGGGACAGGCTCGTGGCGCTGCTCTCCGCGATCCCGCTCCCCGGGCAGACAGCGCCCCAGCCTACGCGCATGATGATGGCCAAATTATGGCGACGCCGACGATGATGAGCGCGGAGCACGGTGGTGGTGGCCGGCCGTGGTCAACACGGCGCTCATCAATCGGTGTTGGCCTTGTGTCCCGCACCCGAACCGCATCGGCCTTGCCGCCCATTGAAACTCCAAGATATCGATCCGTAGCTGCAGATGAGGTTCTCTGCTCCCGGCCTTTGTTAATGTACTCCTTCAGAAACGAGTGACGACCAGAAATTATCTACCACAACTCCACGAGACGAAATACTAGGATTGAGAGTATTCTACAGAAACAGAGAGATTCTTGGGGATTCAAGGCCAGAGTGAGAACGGCGGTCGTGCCCAAGGTTTGCAAAATCATCGGTAACCGGTCGGTTATCGCGATAACCGGACTTATCGGTCCGGTTCGGTTTCCTCGGTTTACCGGTTTTCGATTTTGTTGAAATGAATTTGAATATTTGATGAATTTTGTTCGGCTTTCATCGATTTTGATCGATTTGACCCCGGTCGGTAACCGGACTTATCGGTCTGGCGCGGTTGGAACGGTTTTGATGATAAGCTAAACCTTGGCCGTGCCATGCTGTACAAGGAGTCAAGGATCCATCTCCAAAAACATTAGGCCATGCACGAACAAGAAAAACAGGCCGATAGACAGCGACCCATAACTGAACTGTCAATTCTCCCTATTATTTGCTCGCAAAGAACCAAACAGGCCGTGACCGCGCCCGCCGCGCCAGATAGCACGACACGCAACACAAGAGGTCTGGTCCTAGCTCCTCCTCCTTCGTCGCATCGCCATTGCGCATGGATCCGCACCTACCTACCCGGGAGGCTCAGGGGGGCAACCCCATAAATCCACAGGTGCAATGCAAGCCGACAGTTAAGGGGATGGCAAAGAAGCTTCTTTCGATCTTGATCTGATGATGATCCTCCGGTCCTTTCGCCGTTAAGACGCGGTACCGCTGCCGGTAATTAGTGTAGCTGGAGTACTTGATCAGATCAGCACAGGTAGTAGTATTGCACATTTGCACTGGCGGAATTGAATGGCCACTGGCTCGCAGCATCACCTATGAGCAGGAGCCCTGTTCTTTCACACTGGACCAGATCTTGCTTGATCCAATTCCGAGCGCGTAATTGAGGCTGCCGTTGATGCAAAGCAACCTTGGTATGCCCCTGCTCTGCCGTGTTGTACTTGCCTCTGCTCTCTCTATGGCTCTCTGCACTGAAATGAATTCACGTACTAGGAGCTGTCCGTCCACCGGTTTTGCATGGAGCAGACGGAATGATAATTCAAGCGGGTGGAGGTCCGGGGATGTAATGCCCTCGGTGTCCGGCTGACAGCGCACGGCTCCAAGCGGCATCACAAACTTGTTTAACGGAGTGGAAGAAGTAGCTGGCGGAGGAGAGCGAGACGTGCGTGCTGTCATGCCAGCTCGCCGGTTTTGGCGTCGTTAACCCCGGTCCTGATGCCCCTAGTTCTAGTAGCATGTGATGAGAGGCTCATGCTGCTCCCCTGTTGTGTGGAGGAGACCGACCAGTCCTCTGCTCACAGTAACTGCTTTATCCTCAGGACATTGCCTGCTTTATCCCGAGATGTACAACAATCCTACATCACGGCGATCTTTGTATCCGTGACGCTGGGCTAATCAAGAAGAGCGCGGCTCCGCGTGTCCGATCGTATCCGGTCCCGTTCAGGACGAGCAGATGCTGTATCTTGTGCTGTTGTGCAGTCGCGAGGACGGTAAGTACCTACGTCCTCCGGTTGCTCATAAAACCCGCGCACGGATTACGCACAGGGTTAATGCGCCTAGTACGTACTATACGCTTGTTGCTACAAGGCGCATGCTACTTACTGTGCGCATTATTTCTTCCCCAAAATGGTAGGAGCATGTCAGATCTTTGTGCGAGGTTGTTCATCTGCAGGCTCGGAGCAATAACGTCGATGGCATGGCACAGACGAAGCCTGTTTCTATGAAACGATGGATGCAGGATACCGAGTTACTGCATGGGCCAGACCGCAAGAGCTGTTTAGGTTGTCGATTTGATCAAATGATTGTAGTGGCTGTAATTATTCGCGTTCTTGGCTCTACGTTGGTAAATCAGAGTTGTAGGTAGGGACACTATCCATGTTCGGTTGACGCTGTTTCCACTCATTGCTCACAGTCAGCACTGCCTCGTCGGAATCTTGGCACATACGCCACCTCCATCATATCATCGATCCATCCATAGAGGTCATCGTACTCTACGGTTTTGAGATGTCGAGAAATTTTTGCCACGCCAGAAAGGAGGGCGCCGGTGGAAGAGCGTTACTCATTTCGCATCAGCGCCGCGCACATCTGTCGGCAGCTCTGCTCGCGAAACTCGGTGCGCCGGCGAGGCTGGCAGTGTTTCACGAGAAAAGGGCAAGCAAACGCGGGTTTCCTCTTCTCTTTTCAGGTCGCTCCTCTTCTCTTTTCAGGTCGCCGGGCGAGGGCATTGCCGTTTGCCGATGCGAATGGAAGGTTGCGACAGAAGGCGCCAACCTGTGTTTCCATTACGTGGTGGCAGTGGCAGTACTGGACACAGTACGTAGCAGCGCACGTATTGCTCACAGGTGCAGAATTATTAGCGCAACGTAGAACGTATAGAGCCAAGCGGAATGCTTCGTGACGAATCGTGTCGTTTGTTCGCTACCTTTGGCGAGGGACCGTGTATAAATACGCCAACGGGACGCCTCAGGGTGTGTTTGGTTGGGCTGTGGCTGTCAAAAAAGCTGCTGTGGGCTGTGAAAAAAGCTGCTGTGGGATTTAAGCTGTGAGAAAGTTAAAAGCCGTTTGGTGAAACAGCTGTGGCTTTTTGGAAACTGACTACATGTCATGTATATGTATGTATATACACACACATATATAACATATTTATATGTATATAAATGTACACACTTGTATATAATATTTATATATACATACATAATGTATATGTATGTTTTATAAATATTATATGTACATATACATATATATGTATATATTATAAATATTTTATGTCTATATAAATATTATAAATAAATATGTACATTTTTATATAATATTTATACCTACATATGTAAATGTATATGTATGTTTTACAAATACTATATGTACATACACATATATATGTTAATATTATAAATATTATATATATATATATAATATAAATATTTTATGCATATTATAAATATTCATATGTATATGTGTACATATGTATGTATGTATGTATACATGTATATGGGTAATTTCTTCATACTTGTGAAAGCCAAAGCCAAAAAAAGCACCTTCCTACCTGCTTTCAGAAATGAACTAGACAAAAGCTGCTTTTGGCTGTGACTTTTTTTGACAGCCAACCCGTTTGGTTGGGCTTTTGACTTTTTTGGAAAGCCAAAGCCAAAAAAAGCCCAACCAAACACACCCACACGGGTCCCCTTCTCGTAATCATCTCGAGCTTCTTTATACTTTCTTGCAGGTAGATTATCCGTACTTGGTCTCGGCAATAAAGTTACGGTAGATGTTCGAGCTATTCTTAACAGTGCTGCAACTTGTGCTCGTCGATCATGTCATCACCTCGGGTCACTTTTGTGGTGTCGCAGCGAAACTTTTGGCACATCCACCAGACATTTTGTCCCGCTGAACCTAAAAGTTTGTTTCCATCAAACAAAAAGGCTGAAAGTTTGATAGCCCTTTGCTAGGTGTATGCACAGAGCAGGAAAGCCCAGAGATTCCCTGCAAACGCATTTGGACCAACCACTTATGGACGTCCGAAGCAGCAGATGCATTGGCACCCGCGTGATCACCCACCGACGGCTCAGATCAACCTGGAGAAGCCGATGCAGGAGGCCTCACCAACCTTTCTGCCTGCACGTTCCAACTGCATCGCAGCCAGTTAATCCGAGCTTAAATGATCCCAGATCCTCGGTTCTGACTTGCAGGTACTGTAGATTAACTACTCTCCATGCCAGTTTAACAACCCAAGCTTCCCCTGCCATCCGGGCCCACACGCACAGAAACGGACAACCTTCCGTGCCCAGCGCGCTGCCCCGGGCCCACAGAAACCACCCACAGCTGAAGCTGAGCTAAACACACTCGTGTCGTCGTCTCGTGCTCTCGCTCCCCTCTGCTCACTCGCTATCGGCTGCAGCGAAGCAAGCAGTGGCCTCACTTCACTTGTGACCAGTGAGTGAGCATGCAGTTGTAGGCTTGTAGCGCGCGCGAGGCTAGTTTGGTAGGAGTAGCGCCAAGTTTGCGGCCGCGCGGGAATGTCCGGGCAGGCTGTGCGAGCTAGCGGCGTCCGTCGGTCACCGGCAATGTCGTCGCCGCCGCCGCCGCCGCTGCTGCGCGACGAGCTGTCCCGGAAGACGGCGGTGCTGGGCTTGCGGCTGTGGGTGCTCGTCGGTCTCGCCGTCGGGTTCGCCTTCCTGCTCCTCCTCGCGCTCATCTCCCTCCACCTCGCGGCGGCGCGCCGGCGGCGGCCGAGGAAGGGCGTCCCGCACGCGGCGGCGGCGGCGGCAAAGGCGGCGCCGCTGTCCCCGGCGGCCACCATCCCGCCCGTGTCCAAGGAGATCCAGGAGGTGGCCGTCCACGTCGGCTCGCTCCGCCACTACCTCGAGATGGGCGCCGCCGCGTTTCTCAAGGACGGCGGCGGCGACGGCGAGTCCACCGCGCACGGGTCGCAGCGCGTGCACATCGAGGCCGGCAAGGACCGCCGCATGGTCGACGTCGAGGCCGGCGGCGACGCGGCGGCGGCGGCGGCGGCCGTCGGGCCCGAGGTGTCGCACCTCGGGTGGGGCCACTGGTACACGCTCCGCGAGCTGGAGGAGGCAACCGCCGCGTTCGCGCCCGAGCACGTCGTCGGCGAGGGCGGATACGGCATCGTGTACCGCGGCGTCTTCGCCGACGGCTACCACGTCGCCGTCAAGAACCTCATGAACAACAGGCGCGCCACTGCAAAAGCCTCACCTTTTTTTTTTTCCACGTTCTGCGTGTTCCTGACAGAAACAATTTGACAGTCACCTTCCTTGCTCGCCGCAGGGGCCAAGCCGAGAGGGAGTTCAAGGTGGAGGTGGAGGCGATCGGGCGCGTCCGCCACAAGAACCTGGTCCGGCTGCTGGGCTACTGCGCCGAGGGAGCTCACCGGTACAGACAGACCACCCCTTGCTCGCGCATTGATGACACACCTTCAATTTCGTATTATCACGTTGCTTCTTATGGTAACTTGTTTGGTGCACGTTGTACCTACCTACCATTGTTGCTTGTGATCTCAGGATGCTTGTCTACGAGTACGTCGACAATGGCAACCTGGAGCAGTGGCTTCACGGCGAGGTTGGGCCCGTCAGCCCGCTCTCCTGGGACATCCGGATGAACATCGTGCTCGGAACAGCCAAAGGGTGCCTGAATTTCCAATGTTTTTGCTGCGCTCATGTGTAATTGAGTTTGGTTATGAATTATCTCTCAGTTTGGTGAAAATTCAGGATCACGTACTTGCACGAGGGGCTGGAGCCGAAGGTGGTGCACAGGGACATCAAGTCCAGCAACATACTGCTGGACAGGAGGTGGAACCCCAAGGTCTCTGATTTCGGCCTCGCCAAGCTCCTCGGCTCCGATAGCAACTTTGTCACCACCAGAGTGATGGGCACATTTGGGTGAGTTGGTGGCTTCAAGATACTGAATTATGTGATCTGCCTTTGTGAAACTTATCATGCGAATCATGAAATTCCTTATTCTGTTTTGGTAGGTATGTGGCACCAGAGTACGCGAGTACCGGCATGCTGAATGAGAGGAGTGATGTGTACAGCTTTGGGATCCTTATAATGGAGATAATCTCTGGTCGAAGCCCGGTCGACTATGCCAGGCCTCCAGGCGAGGTTAGGAATGCTTGCGGTTTTATGAAGTAACAAAATCATTGTGTGCTACGAACCGTGCTTCAAAATCTGCTTGACTTCATATTGCTGTCTTTCAGGTTAACCTTGTGGAATGGCTCAAGAACAAGGTGACGAACAGGGACTATGAAGCAATTCTGGACCCAAAATTACCGGAAAAGCCGTCGTCCAAGGCGCTGAAGAAGGCTCTGCTGGTTGCACTGAGATGCGTGGATCCCGACTCGCAGAAACGGCCAAAGATGGGACATGTAATCCATATGCTCGAAGTGGACGATTTCCCGTATCGAGAGGTGAGCCCTGCTGCTTCTTTTACGTCGTTATTATGAAGTCAATCATAGTACTGCTCAATTGCGTTCAAGAACATACTATAACCATGCTGAAGTCGATCCCAAGTTACATATGGTGAAACCGGCGCCATTGCCGGTAACCACCATAGAAAATGGGATGCCGATTAACGTCTACAAATGGGTGGCAATATTAAAATGACGATGCCCTCCCTCTGCATCTGGGTTTTAAGAAACATAGGCAGCAGGTGGATCAGGATTAAAATAGCACGCTGCTGGCTCTGATTACTAGCTCTGCGTCTGACCCAAGACCAAGCCTTAAATACTGTCCCGAATTTGTCTGAACTACCCGTTGGGATGTTAGTGAATCTGTCATGTTGAAGAAAGTATTTAATAAAAATTCGAAATTGCAGTGTCGGCATGTTTATTGGTTCTCATTTCCATGAGTTTTGTCCCCTGAACTGGTGTAACGTGCTCCTATGCAGAGATGCGTCATGCTGATATAGTGATAGATGTTTTACTACATTGTCTCCACTCTATCTACTGTATGTCACCATGCGTTCTGAACAGAAGTTTCAGAGACCTGTTTCGATTCCCCTGTTTTTTAAGTTCAGCATCTCTGCACATCTGCCTGTGTGCAATTGTCTCTTTCCTTTCTTTTAAGCTCTGTGTTTGTGCTCATTTGTTTGCAGGATCGACGAACTCTTCGGCCGGGTCATGGCAGTCCGCTGGAGAAGGCACGAACGCACGGGAAGCCGGTGGCAGGATCATGTGATAGCAGCTGCTACGAGGGCAACACCACCACAGCTAGCACGCCCTCAAGATTAGTTCAAGACATGTAGCTAGCTCGGAGATGCTCCCTGCAGTGCTGAGCCTGTGACTCTGTTTCGTCGGTGTCGTTTGATCTGGTTCTCTGCATACTCGTTGATGCGTGACCTTTTGTGGAAGCGTGGTTGACTTCGTAGGTCTGGACTGCCGTTTTGACGTAGCTTTTGCCGAAGTGTTTGTATAGTGAACTGTTCTTATCTCACAGCATATGTTCATTCATTCCAAACGTATGTGCAACTCTGCATCTCGTTAACCGCATATTTTTTTGAGGAACCAGAAACCGCATTTGGGATTAAGGAATTGGTACAAGGAGAGGCAGGGGAATCATCCATTATGGGGTACTACTAGTAGATCGGATCATGATGATTTTTGATTCAGCGACGAGCAAGTTGCCAAGTTGGGCTAGGTAGCCTTCTACAGGGGCAACACATTTGCACGTCCAGCTCGAAGCCCACAGGTGAATGCAGGGGGACCTGAAGTCCCGCCAAACCGCGGGCTTCAACTGCCAACGCGGAGACTTCTCAACCTCGAGCTCTCGAGTCTCAACGAGCTTAGCCACAGTCAGTTGACACTTGACAGCCAAGTGCGTGACGTCCCCGGCAATGGTCGACGGCGGCGGGTACTTACGGCCACGATCGGCTGAGAAAAAGGCTTCTGACGGGAGACAGGAACGCCTTTCTAGCCTTCGCCGCACTCTGAGCTGATCGAGCGCCCTGTGTTGCGATCCACTCTGTACGACAAAGCGGGAAGGCACTACTCCCCTGCCACACAGTGACATCTGAAAGAGGCAGGTAGTGCGATCGAGAGATCCCGTCTTTGGGCAACTGGAGCCAGGTTCTCAAGTACCCACATGATCATGAGTTGGGCTGAACTTCCAACCATTCACTTCTGCTGCTACTTCGGCATCAGAACTGGCTGATTGAATAATGACCGTGGCTGGTGGTTAATTGGCGAGGGCTGCATGACAAGTGACGTGTACTGTTCCGGTAAAATGAAAAATGAGGCAACAGATTTCTGTTTTCCTGCAAGGCTGCAACGCATCATCTTGCCGGCGGTCTGGTAGCATAGCAGGACCAACTCACAGCCGCCGGCAAGGACTTGATGCGTTTAGTTTCGTTTCGCTGTCAAGAACAGACTCCACTTCCTTGATCTGGTCTTCAATGTTCCAATCAGCAGAAGCGGTTGTCTGGTGGCTCTGATGGGTTGTACCAGTTTCGTTACGCTATTAATGATCCATGCATCATGAAACCTAGTAGTATAACTTAACGTGCACAACAATGTTCAGTGAACTCTTATGATGAGCATCAATTCGAACTGAAAGCCGTCAGCAGTTACACTAGCCTCTGCACCAAAATGTATGAGTGCGCTCTCTTCATAGATTAGCGAAGTTAAATTGATAAACTGAACGGTGTTTAGGAGGTCACTGGTATAAAGTGTACAGACGTTACTTCTCCGATGTGCACCCTATATGACGCCGTACTGAGAATGTCGGGTTCCCGGCTCAATGCGGGCCAGTCCATGGACATTTGCACGGGCGGGCGGTCTCCGGATGAGCGCACACACGGCCTCACAATCGAAGGTCCGAACAGATGACGAGGCGGGGCGCGCGCGCGGACTCGCGGAGCAAGGAACTCACGTTTATTGGGTCGGATCTTGCCGCTGGTGGAAAGGTTGGACCCATGTGTGCATGGGCTGAACTGGGCTTCAGTCTCAATTTGACCTTTTGTGCAGTGTAGCTCGGTGGAGTACCTGCCGCCCGCGTTCGAGCCCAGCTCGGCGCGGGATTTCGCACAAGGGCTTGCCTCAAATAATAAATTCTGTCTCCTCAAAAAAAAAAAAAAAAAAACCTAGGAAAAAATCCTATTTGTCTCCTTTAACTCTTATATGGAATGCAACTTTTACCTTCAATTATAAAACTGGGTAGGATGACTCCCTCAACTCCTTCTCTCACTTCAGGTTTCCTCTCTGGGCGGTATTGAGAGTGTTTTTGTCCTACGTGGCAATGTGGGACCCACATGTCAGGTGCCACGTCACTTCTTTTTTCTCTCTCTCTCTTCCACTTGTCTTCTCTCCCCGCACGTCGGCTCGCCATCTCCCTCTCCAACGCCGGATGATACTGATGATACTGTGACACAAGCAAACCAACAAAAATTATTTTGCATTTTTCCGAGCTATATGTTTACAGATATGAATTATTGAAGTTTATAACTATTTTCTCATTTTCTGGAATTTAGGTCGTGAACAGGAGAGACAAAAACTGGCGGCCAGAAATTCTAGAAATCCATCGATTTTAGTGGTGGGATTACACTGAAGATGACTCAAATGGATGCTAAGGATGTGATGAAGCTTCCGTTGCGAGGAATCGAGCGGAAACTCACCGGAGAAGGGACAATCGACGGCGAGATTGATGAAGTTTTGGTGGCCGGCTTGAAGAAATACGGCTTTGATTCTCTGGACTCCACGCAGGGGAAAGGGATTCGGGTTGGGGAAGAGTAGGAGGGACTCCTTGCACAGCTTTTGGCGGAGAAAACTCGGTCGAAGATGGTTTGACGGCGTCGGGCGGCAAGCTTGGGCTTGGGGCGGCAATGGCGGCTGTGGCTCGCGCTGGGGAAAGGAAAAGGAAGAGGAGGACGCGACGACTTGACCTAGGGAAGGGATAAGGGCGAGCTTGGTGTGCAAGCACGGCCGAAATCGAGCGCCAAAATGCGGGCGCGGCGCCGGCGGCATGACCTAACCTTCCCATGCGGGAAGAGAAGAAAAGAGGAAGAGAGGAAGAGAGAGAAAAGAAAGAAAAAGAAGTGACGTGGCACCTGACATGTGGGTCCCACATTGCCACGTAGGACAAAACCACTCTCAATACCGCCCAGGGAGGAAACCTAAAGTGAGAGAAGGAGTTGAGGGAGTCATCCTACCCGGTTTTGTAATTGGAGGCGTACAAGTTGCACTCCATATAAGAGTTGAGGGAGGTAAACAGGACTTTTTCCTAAATTCTATATATTTCAGGTACCTTTCAATCCACAAAAATCTGATGCAACATCATTTCAGGCAGACTTTTTCTCATCTCTTCGCAGCGTAGAGATACAAATAAAATGCAGCGCTCCTTTTCTCGCATCGAATTCAGTGGATTTCGATGATCTTTCTAAGAACGCGATCTTAGGACTGAGTATAGTTAGGGCCGGTCGTGTGTGCGGCTGTGTGTTTGTGTTCATGGTTGGAGTGTGCACATGAACAAATAATACAGTAGTATCCATTTTGAGAGGTTCAATTTTTTTTTACCTTTTGTGCGTGGTTTTAGTTTGTAGAAAATATCTTACTTGTGACTGGTTTTTAGGAAACTCCCATGTTTTTGTATGCTACTATCAAGGAGGGACATTTATTTGAAGGGGAGATAATTGTCCATAGTGGACGGTAGGGCGTTTGAATCAAGGGTCTGCTCCGCACATTCGGAGTTATATGTAATGATAAACGTATCTCAACTACAATGCCGATGTTGCTATTTGTGTATATGAAAACGCAAAGTTCTGAATATTTGGTAAACTAGCTAGAGTCTCTTAGTCTATAACTATGGTGCAAAACAACTCTTCAAATTCAACATTTCACGTGGTTGCCGGACAACATGAAAAAGATGAAAATGAAAGGGAATTTACATATAAATTTATGCAAAAGTTGTATGTGTTTACATGGCTGTAGCTATATGCATCATCCTTTGTTCCAATGTAATTTATAATTGGGACAATTATGTTTTTACCCTCACTCTAAACTTTAATTCTGATTTTACCTTCACTTTTTTGACCTTTTGATTTTACCCATAGTTTTTCAAACTGAAGCAAGAGTTTACCCCTACTGGGAGTAAAATCGCAATAGAATTATTGTGATTTTACCCATACTGAGGGTATGATCTGGCTTCATGTTGAAAAATCAGGGGTAAAATCACAAAGTCAAAAAAGTGAGGATAAAATCAGAATTAGAGTTCAAAGTGAGGGTAAAAACACAATTGCCCCTTTCTAATTTGTGAAAAAATATTATTTTTTGTTTAACAAGTTTTTAGTGACACTAGTTCACTACTAATGTGTTGTATCAGGGACTAAAAATGTCACGCGACAATACAATTAGTTGGCTGAAACTCTAAAATCATACCACACAAACAAGAATAAAAAAATATCCAGACCATCAAATAAATGAACCATATTTCGTAAATGTAAATTGGATCGATCAATATACCTGCGTCAAAAATCAAGATTGGTAATGAGTGATGAGTACCATGTCTAATCACCTAAACTTAAACGGATTTACACTTGGTGGCAATTGACTGTACTTGACACTTCTCTCACTCGACAGCTCAATCTTCTGATCGTTCGGTGTGGTGGATGCTGGCCGAGAACCAAGCACCCCCAAAGGCTTTCAATAGTTCATCTATCCTACATGCATACAGAGTCTCTAAAACTACCTACAGCCTGAATCGGCGAAAGTGCTATGATGGCTGTAGCAGTGGCCACACCCTCCACAGGATGCCGATGCGCACCAATACAACGCGTGTTGCGCCGCGATGCGCACCCACACTGGCCGGCGCGCGACGCCGCGCACCACACGGCGCAACGACGCGACGGGCTCCCGATGGGGCGACCCTATCTACACCGCGCGCTACCTGTAGGCAACAGGTAGCGCGGCCCACCACGGCCCGCTCAACCACAGCGCGCGGCAGCGGCAGGATTTCCGATGTGCTCCCGCGGCTCCCAGGTACGCGTCACGATCCCCTCAAAAAAAAAAAAAAAAAAAAAAGGGTACGCGTCACGTTGGCTACGGTACACGACGTAAGTTACAAATAGCAGACAAATTTCATTCTGGGTGCGCACAGTGTAGAGCTAGAGTGAAAGACGTCTTGATTTTCAACAAGATGGTTTCTTTTTAATTTTTGTTTCACGTGCAAACTTCCTTGCAGCATGTTTTGGAAGAATCGATTTCTTTCGGTGAAATATTCGGTTTCTCTTCTTGGAACATTTTGTTAAGAAGGTTAGAACAATTAGTTGTAAATACTGAAATATTTAGTTTCTCTTCTTAGAACATTTTGTTAAAAAGGCTAGAACAAAATACTGGAACATTTGGTTTCTCTTCTTGGAACATTTTGTTAAGAAGGCTAGAACAATTGGTCGTAATTACTGGAACATTTTGATAAAAAGGATAGAACAATTGGTTGTAATTGCTGGAACATTTGGTTTCTTTTCTGTAACATTTGGTTGAGAAGGCTAGAACAATTGGTCATCATTACTGGAACATTTTGTTAAAAAGACTAGAACAATTGGTTGTAATTACTGGAACATTTGGTTTCTTTTCTGGAACATTTGGTTGAGAAGGCTAGAACAATTTGTTATAATTACTAGAACAATTTTTAACATTAAAAGAAAAAGATTAAAATAATATATTAAATGTTTATTTTAAAAATTCAAAAAAAGTCAAGCATCGGGAGATGAGCAAACATCGCTCGCGCGCGCAGCCGGCAAATGCGCGCGGCCCTGTTACGTGCGTGTCACAAGTCAAGCATCGCGCACTCAAGTCAAGAGTCTCGCACTAGCAGCACCTTGCAGTGCACAGCCAGTAGCCGTCCCATTTCCGAGTAAAAGCTCAAACTGGTGGCGTGTCACTAGCCGTCCCATTTCCGAGTAAAAGCTCGAACTGGTGGCGTGTCACTGTGTGTCCGTCTGTATCACGTTCGGATTCGTACGTGTGTTCTAATCCGGTGCCACATGACTAATCAACGGAATGAGTCTTCCAGAGAGAGAGAAAAAATCAACGTTATGGGACCACGAGTCATCGGCTTAGTTCGAATCTCGTCTCATGGTCCATGCGTCGATGATTAGATGCATGTGATGCTTGGACGACAACGCTACGAACTAATCACACGCATCCCTGCTGCCTATGTCAGAAATTTGCGGGCTGTCGATGACTAAAATGCATCGGTTTCGATTGGGTTAGCCGTCACCGTCACGTTCTGAAATCCAAAAGGAGAGAGCACTTCAGATATCTGAACCGACAGCCTACGTTGCCAGTAGTTGGCTGCTCCAGTCGAAGGCGCACCGTGGGGTAACCCGTTGCTGCAGCACTGTCCTTTTCCTTTCGGAAGATTTTGCAGGATTTAACACGAATTTCGTGCACTCTCAATGCCAAACGAGGCGTGAAGTGAAGAACCGTGTCAGTTTGGAGTTTGGAACAAGGGAATGCCTCCAGACGCAAATGATCGATGTGCGTGCAATCATATATGGTCACTCATACAAGCTCTATCCACTTATTCTCCATGTAACGACTCAAAAATCATCAGCAGTACTTGTTTTCTTCACGGCACATGCCGTTTGTACCAGAGAATCTCGCCAGCAGAATCCGCGCGAGATTAACAACATTGTTTGCATTCCTATCACAGAGAACGAGCCAAAAAGATAGCGGGGCGGTAGATGCATGATACGCTATCATACACTTGTAAAGTATCTTCCACAGTTGTGAGGTTCGTCGGTACACGACATGCGTTCCAGCACCACGCGTGCTTCGGCGCGCGAATGGCAACGCGCGCGTGCAAAGCCGACGCAGACGACGAATGCCCGCCCATTCCGGTGGCCTGGCTAGCGCCGGCTTGTCCCCAACAAGGACTACGCACCCACCGCGTCGGGTCGGGTCGTGGAGCTGTCCAACGTCAACTGCCTATACGGACCATGCAGGTTAAATACCCCGTGCGCGACGTTGCGCCACAGCGTCTCATAACACAGACGTCCTCGGCGGCAATGGCAGCCGTCGAAGTTTCTGCGCGTCGTCACATGGCTTGGCCGACGCTGGTGTGGTTTGTACTAGTGTTGTTACTGAGCGCGCCGGCCGCGTCGGCGGAGACGGCGGCGTACATTGTGCACATGGACAAGTCGGCCATGCCGCGGGCGTTCGCCAGCCACCTGCGCTGGTACGAGTCCACGCTCTCCGCGGCCGCCCCGGGCGCCGACATGTTCTACGTCTACGACCACGCGATGCACGGGTTCGCCGCGCGCCTGAGCTCCGAGGAGCTGGACGCGCTCCGCGGGTCGCGCGGGTTCGTCTCGTCCTACCGCGACGACGCCAGCGCCGTGCGCCGCGACACCACGCACACGCCCGAGTTCCTGGGCGTCAGCGCCCCGGGCGGCCTGTGGGAGGCCGCCGACTACGGGAACGACGTGATCGTGGGCGTGGTGGACACGGGCATCTGGCCCGAGAGCGCCAGCTTCCGCGACGACGGGCTCCCGCCGGTGCCGTCGCGGTGGAAGGGCTTCTGCGAGTCCGGCACGGCGTTCGACGGCGCCAAGGCGTGCAACCGGAAGCTCGTGGGCGCGCGCAAGTTCAACAAGGGACTCATCGCCAGCACCAACGCGACCATTGCGCTTGAACTCGCCGCGCGACTTCGAAGGCCACGGCACGCACACCGTCGTCGACGGCGGCGGGCGCGCCCGTGCCGGGGGCGTCCTTCTTCGGGTACGCGCCGGGCGCCGCGCGCGGGATGGCGCCACGCGCTCGGGTGGCCATGTACAAGGCGCTGTGGGAGGAAGGCGCGTACCCGTCCGACATCGTGGCCGCCATCGACCAGGCCATAGCCGACGGCGTCGACGTGCTGTCGCTCTCGCTCGGCCTCGACGGCGTGCCGCTGCACAAGGACCCCGTCGCCATCGGCACGTTCGCGGCGGTGCGGCGCGGGGTGTTCGTGTCGGTGTCCGCGGGCAACGAGGGCCCCGACCTCGGGTTCCTCCACAACGGCACGCCCTGGACGCTCACCGTCGCGTCGGGCACCGCGGACCGCGAGTTCTCCGGCGTCGTGACTCTCGGCGACGGCGGCACCACTGTCATCGGCGAGTCGCTGTACCCCGGTAGCCCCACCGCGCTCGCGGCGTCCGGGCTCGTCTTCCTCGGCGCGTGCGACAACTCCACCCTGCTCGCCAAGAACCGCGACAAGGTCGTCCTCTGCGACGCCACCGGCGACGCCGATTCGCTGAGCTCCGCCATCTCCACCGTGCAGGACGCCAAGGTGCGCGCGGGCCTGTTCCTCTCCAACGACTCGTTCAGGGAGCTCTCGGAGAACTTCGAGTTCCCGGGCGTCATCCTGAACCCACAAGACGCGCCCCTGCTGCTCCAGTACATACGTAGCAGCCGCTCTCCCAGGGCGTCCATAAAGTTCAAGACGACCATCCTGGGCACGAAGCCGGCGCCGATGGTGGCGACGTACTCGTCGCGCGGCCCGTCGGGGAGCTGCCCGACGGTGCTCAAGCCGGACGTGCTGGCGCCGGGCTCGCTCATCCTCGCCTCCTGGGCGGAGAACGTCAGCGTCGCCACCGTGGGTTCGCAATCTCTGTACAACAAGTTCAACATCATCTCGGGGACGTCCATGGCGTGCCCGCACGCGTCCGGGGTGGCGGCGCTTCTCCGGGCGGTGCACCCGGACTGGAGCCCGGCGATGATCCGGTCGGCGATGATGACGACGGCCAGCGCGGTCGACAACACGGGCGCGCCCATCAAGGACATGGGCCAGCGCGACAACGCGCCCGCCACGCCGCTCGCCATGGGCGCCGGCCACATCGACCCGGCCCGCGCCGTGGACCCCGGCCTCGTCTACGACGCCGGGCCCGACGACTACGTCAGGCTCATGTGCGCCATGAACTTCACCGCGCAGCAGATCAGGACCGTCGCGCAGTCGCCGCCGTCCGCCGCCGTGGACTGCGCCGGCGCCTCGCTCGACCTCAACTACCCGTCCTTCATCACGTTCGCCCAACCGAGCGGCGTCGTCGAGAGGACGTTCACCAGGACAGTGACCAACGTGGGAGACGCCCCGGCGAGCTACAGCGCCAAGGTGACCGGCTTGAATGGGTTGACGGTGACCGTCGCGCCAGACAGGCTGGTGTTCGGCGCCAAGAACGAGAAGCAGAAGTACACGCTTGTGATCCGGGGGCAGATGAAGAACAAGACCGACGATGTGGTGCATGGGTCGTTGACGTGGGTTGACGACGCCGGCAAGTACACGGTGAGGAGCCCGATCGTTGCGACAACCACGAGTTCAAACCAGCTATAGGGAACGTTAGTATAACGTACACGTCCACAAATTTGATGAAATCAATGTAACCAAATAAAGCGAGTCAAGCTTGTCAGGAAATTGGTATAAGAAATGGTTTTCAGCAAAGTCATCAAAAGACAGACGACTCAAACTCAGCACCTTATAATGCGATTCCAACTCAGCACCTTACGGCTTTGCAAGGCGACAGATCAGAGATGACAATTTGTCTTGATTTTCATTTACCCCTTTTAAATGACGGTCTACATGATAATGTCTTGATTTCCATTTATCCAACTATTTATGGTGTTTTACCCATATGAACACGACTCGAGTACATCAAAATGGATTTGGACAGTATTATTTCCTGTAAGCTTGAGTTGGGTGGGACATCTATTCAAGCTAGTGAATGTCACCAATGACAGCAGATATACTCCGATCAGCAGTGACCCTACAGCAGGACCATACCACTACTACAGACAACTCAAAACCAAGAAGCCGGTAAAGATGATTCCACACTACAAAATCGAAAAACTATGTATTAATTCTCTGGCCTTTACTCTGATCCAGTAGCCATCAAGAATTCACCTTCACAGACTAGGTCCGCACCGACATAAGCTTTCCCTTCCATCTTTGCAATTCCAAATCTCTTCTGCAGCTTGATCAGAGTCATTCTCATAATCAAGGTGTCTCCAGGAACTACAGGCTTCCTGAATCTCACTTTATCGATCCCCGCAAAAAAGAAGTTCTCACGAGATCCACCTACTTCAGGTTGTAACATCACTATGCCTCCGACCTGGGCCATTGCCTGCAAATCCAGACATTTTTTTTTCTCACAAAAGCAATCTAGAAAGTCCACTTGATGTCAGAAAATAAGTAAATTGACTAATTGAGTACTGCCTTCAGAAGAAATGCAGAGGAGAACAAAGCCTACATATGGCAGATTGTATATAAAATACTGAACTTTTTATGCCAGTGCTGTTCCAACGCATCAAGGGAGAGAATTGACCACAGTTTCTAGCTACCGACATCCTACAAGTCAGTTTGTTCATTGTTTAAATATTCAATCAACATAAGCAAGTCAAATGAAGACAATTTATCACAAGAGTCTTATAAATTGCAACACCCTAAAAAATTGCATTTATTATACTAAAGTTGCAACACCCTCATAAATTGCATTTATTATAGACCTGTGGCATAGGTCAAGCAAACAAAAGAGTTTTACAAAGGCAAGAAAAAAATGCTGGATTATAATTATTCAATATGGCAATATTCATCATTTCACCAAACATCCAGGAAGTGAATGAAGTAATCAGTCCTGAGTTAGACTATAAAAGGTGGCACACATTATGACGTTTCACGATTCCAACCGGTATAGTTTACGGGAAATTGTACAATGCACAACAGTAATTCAATTTACATGTCAAGAATAATGAAATACTTGCATCTCAGTAAGCAAGTAAAGGTCAACATGAAAAAAGGAAATAAAGAGAATGATATATACCTCAACCATGAGAACACCAGGCATTATGGGTCGATCCGGGAAATGCCCTTGGAAGAAGTCATCATTTATCGACACATTTTTTATTGCAACAGCATATTCTCCTGGTTTGTAATCAATCACTCTGTCAACTAAAAGGAAGGGGTACCTAGCACGCACACCAGAAAAGAAGGTGTCAACACACAAAACTTACAGGAAGAGGAGGTATCACCCATTTTCAACATGAACAGAAAACCTAGAAGAAAATTAGGTTTTTGATCCACCTTAATGACATTGTCAACCATTATGAATAAAATAGCAGTTATAACGAAGCCACCTACCTTTTGGCACTCATTATGTGGTTAACGGAATTCAACTAATAAGTAATTTAGATGCCTTGGTACGCAGATGGGCTAGGCTAAATCGAACACTTCAGCATGCACATACACGGGCCTGGAGCCTTTTCTTCAGAACATTAGCATAACACTTGCTTATGAACCATAGAACTATTTTTATGAATTGTAGAAAGAATATATGTATTCTTCACAATCATGGTGGGGAATCTTTAGTTTTATTTCCCCATCAACATGATTCTTTTAGATAGCCACCAAAATGAATCGAAATAAGCCACCATATAACTTGGTAGACAAAAAAACGCAGGTGGGGGGTGGTTGTCGGCTATTTGAGACATATCCTCCGCCCCCAATGCTAAATGGTGGCCACCTCGCTGGCCAGGCACGCGCAGTGTGCTCCACTTCTAACAGCAGCGATGAGTCAGCCTACTTCTTACAGTCTGTTGCTGCTCAGACTAGCATCCAATCAAACTGGACGGTTGGGGGTGGTCGTTGCAGAATTGGGATGGTAGAAATAGTACATAGTAGCGATCAGTGGGGGTAAAAAACTCCTATATTTGCAGCTTTTAGATGGTTTTTTCTTTCTGAAATGCCTTGGTTTCTCTGAACTTCTTCACTATCTGTTTCTCTGATTGCCAGTAAAGTTATGGATAACTGCTCTGTTCAAATGTAGGTGGGAATATTTTCCACATGATTCAACGTCACCACCCAAAATCCCCACCATGGTTGTTTACCATGGATTTGTTCCCCTAAAGAACAGAGCAAGCCTAACATAGGTAGTGTTCAGCTTACTACTCGAAAAGTTGCAAAACCATATTGACCTACATGCAAATCAAATGTTCAGAATGCAACATCATTCATTCTTAGCCGAAGTCTAAAAGCAGAGGGAAAAGCCGTGCATTGCTACTAGCCTACTAATAAGTCCTGGAATGACCTTTATGAAGTTCCTTTCAGTGAAATGTATCGTTACTCAAGTGAAATGTCAGAATTACAGGCAGTAACTACTCTGGCACAATTTTAATACTCCGCTGCCAGACATGCTCAAATACAAATTCCAGGAACAAATGAGCAAACAGCACCCACAAGAACTCACCTATGTGGCAGGATATCGCGGATCTGGTTGATGTCTATGACAGTCGGGAAGACAGTAAACCCTGGAAAGAGAACAGATCGGTAAAATGATCCAAACATATCACGCAAAGCAACACTAAAATCAGAATTGCAAGTGAGACGACGAGTAAAGAGAGAATGAGCGGAAGTTAAGGCAACGACTTTTCTCGATGGGCGTCTCGGCCTCGACCCTGTCTCCGGCGGCGGCGCAACGCGCGACGAGCGGCCTGGCGGCGGGGAGCAAGAGAGCATGCGCGTGGCGGGGTTGGACGGCGAGGCGGACGGGGAGAAGAGGAGCGGGTGACAGGGAGGAAGCTGAGAGGGTGGAGCACGGGGATCTTGCCATGGCTGCTGATTCCAGTGGTGGAGGGAAGGATGGAGGATGGGGAAAACTGTTTCGAACAGAAGCAGGGGAGCGGCGCGATGCGTACGAGGTGCCAAGGGTTTTGTGCCGAGGGGCTTTGGAATCTCAGCCCATTTTTTATTTGCCAACTATTTTTCTTCCGATTAAAAAGACATTCTCTCTCACGCGCGCATGTAATATTTTGTGGATACAATATAACTCTTACCGTACTTTGTTATTTTTTTTTAAACTTTGATCAATAATATATATTTAAATAATTCATTTTCTAATATGAATGAGTATCATTGAATCCATACAAAAACACTTTAAGATTAGCTATTAACAGTGTCATATAAGTGAACTAGTACATATTTATATTTACTTGATATAAGAATAGAGTAAACACTCGGAATAGTAATTTACTTAATTTATAAGTAAACCAGTACATATTTAATCATATGATATGATCGTACTGTAGATAAATCTACAACAGATGAGAGTTTTTTTTTTTTTAAAAAAAAAAGTTTATGCATGCTTACCTCGAGATACTAAGAGTGCAACGTCCGAAGCAATACTATTACCATCTCCACCACGGAGAGAAAAATTGTAATAATGGATTGATTTTAGGATCTCAGCAGTTAACTTATTCTCAACGATAAACGTCGACAGACTAACTATGATGATGGGTATCGAATCGCATACCTAATTTTTTTTTTCCGAAAGCTGAATATATCAAGCGTATGAACAACAAAATATGCTTGAAAATTGTAAACTTAGTAAAAGCTTAGTAGGTCCGCTTTAACACTGTCATCTTCCTTCTCCATTTATTTCGCAGTATCCACTACTGAAATTTTAGGTCTGCCACTAAACATACAAAGAGACACACAAAGAAAGTTTTGTCAGAAATATTATAATGACATTTTTTGTTGGCCAAAATTTGAGTGCTAGAATGACACTTTTGTGAGATGAAGAAAGATGACGTATTTATTAGTATAAATGATAAATTTATCAGTGTATAATGATAGTTGGGGGGGGGGGGGGGGGGCAATGCCCCTTTAAATACCCTATGGTTTGGTTGCCGCTATTTTAAAAGTATTTTATTAAATAACCTTGTTGTTATTCATCCTCGGGCAACTCAAATGATAAGTTGGTTTTGATAGTATTTTTGCATTATTATGTAAGGTGAATATTAATATTGTTGTTATTTTGTTTTGTTTTGTTAAAAGAATAGCTACTTTTGAATCATTTGTTAAATATGCAGTTTGGCTATCTCTCCCTCCTCACTCTAGGATTCAAAATTTATCCTACAAACTCTCTCTCTCTCTCACACACACATGTACTATTCGCAAAACAATGTCTTATGTACTCTCTACCTTTTTATCCGTTCTTAATTTGTGTGTCCAGCTAATTTTGGGATTGCCAATGTCTTAAGATTTTTTTTATTCCTTTTTCTTTTTTTCTTCTTTTTTTTTGGAGAAACTATTCCTTTTTCTTTTGTGATACAGGGGGAGCAGGCTGGACGGGACTGCCAATGTGGGCCTTCCATTTTTGGCCCAATTAGAGCCAACGCAAAAATGGGCTACCAGCGTCGCAAGCTGCGCAACACCACGGCCCATTCCCTCATCCAACCCGAGAACCCCAGCATCTTGCGAAACATGAAGCATCTCGAACTCTCGTGAATTCGTGAATCGTGTTCGTGATCCCCCATCCGCGCTCTCGCGAGAATTCCTCCCCCTTCAGTTCCCTCTCTACCGAGAGCCGATCCGCCCAAAATCAGATCAAACCATACAAAACCCCCTCTCCGCCTCGAACCAAACCAGAGAGAGTACAAACATTCGAACCGAGATCCCGCGAGATCAAGCAAGCTAAACCATCGGAACCGTTCGCTGTTGAGAGGGACTGCAAGAAGGATCGGGCGGGGCGAGATGTTCTTCTTCGTGGGAGGCGTGGAGCAGGGCGCCGGGCGGGTGCTCAAGGAGGCGGCGGGCCGGTGCCTGCGGTGCGGCGGCGCGGCGGACCTGGTGGAGACGGAGAAGGTGCTCAAGCTCTTCTTCGTCCCCGTCTGGCGGTGGCCCGGGAAGGACCCCGCCTACCTCTGCCGCGAGTGCGGCCTCCTCGCGCCGGGGTCCCTCGGCGCCGAGCCGGGCCCGCCGCCGCTCCTGCCCCGGGACGGGCGGTGCGGCGCGTGCAGCCGCACCGTCGACCCGCAGTTCCGGTTCTGCCCCTTCTGCGGTTCCGCGCTCTGAACAGGGGAATCAATGAATGACCGGACGGTGGCGGCTGGAAAGCAGAGGTGACTGACACTTGCTACTTGCTTTGCCTGTGTTTGTTAATATAGTTTGCTCTAAGAAACTGAAAACTTTGTGTATGTAAAACTCATCTTGTTTCTGACGAAACAATGGAAATCACCATCATCATGTGCTAGTACTTTACACCATCACATCTAGTGATTATTACTGGCTTCGTTCTCCTCTTAATGAAAAATGGAGCGCCTTCGCGACGAAATTGATTACTGGCTTTGTGTTGCGCATCTTGTGTGACACGGCATCCTTGATCCATCCATCATCCTTGCCTTGATACGGATGTCCTGGGCCGAATTGCCGGGCCACCGATTTGGTTAAGAATTGGAACAGAATATTGCGTATCTGAGGTCCCGAAAGACTTGCTTCTAGCTAGAATTGAAATCGAAGATAAAAGCAATCAGCCCCGCTATTGCAACACCAAGGTTTTAACAGAACTCAATGGACAAACTATGCTACAGTTTTCCTTGAAATTCCTTCCTTTGAAGCAGGGCCAAAAGTACTCGCAAGCTCTGCTCTCCTTCCCGATGAATTTGACACCCAAAGGGACTGAAACACGAACCGGAATCGAACTTTGGACGTACGTGCACACCAACACGAGTAAGGGAGTTCGTGTCCCTCAAGCCATCATAAGCTCATAACTTCAAATGCAGGCTGTGCCTGACGTTGAGTGCGAGAGCGCTGTAGGTTTATATCCGACTTCATTCTGTTTGTGGTGTACGCAATTCAGGCTTGTTTGCTTGAGGCCCTGAGAAAGCTGCCTGGTCGGCAGCAATCTCAGGTGTCCGATCTCCTCAGCCTGAGGCTGATGTTACTGCCTGGGCCATGCCGCTTTGTCCAGGACTCCAACCAATTCTTGCATGAATACATCTCAGATTCTAGTCTAGTTTGCTGACCCAGCGAAATAAAAAGACCATGATAAAGCTTTCGAAGTCAGTCGATCTGTTATTCGTCTCTTGCTTGGATCCCTTGCCGGCTCCCCTCGCCCAACAAAGCTTGCCGTGCCAGCTGCGGAGAGCCGTTTCAGCTCTCTCGATCTGGCAACAGAATTCCTTGACAGCACAGGCACCACGACAGTGAGCAAAGAAACCAAATGTCTGATTTCTTGCCCAGCTAAGCAAAGCAAACAGCGGCAATGAATCCAAATTACTCCCAACCAATTCTTGCATGAATACATCTTAGCCTCTTGTTGTTGATCTAGCGAAATAAAAAGACCATGATAAAGCTGTCGAAGTCAGTCCATCTGTTATTTCAAAGTGTTTCTCTTTCTTTCTGCTTGAAGGAGCACCTCATGTGTACTCCCTCTGTTATGGTTAGTTTGACGTTGGGACAGTCGCTCTAGTTCAATTTTGAACTAAAACAGTTGTCCTAACGCCACTGAATGAGTATATCTTTACATTCCAAGGGGAAAAAAGGAGGACGACGATGAGTGCCCTAAGAATGTGCCATGCATGTTTCCCGCTAGTCACAGGTCGACCCCGATCAAGTCAACTCACAAGAGACAGAGCATATATTTGTCAAATTTAAGGATGAACTGTCCAATCATTAACGGGATATCAGAGACCTAACTAGCCGGCAGATACCTTAGCTAATTGAAGTCAGCGAGTGCTCCCACGTCCTCATCTTGTCCTCCGCCTTCATGTCAATCACGTTTGCCTTATTGGCGCTGCAGGTTAGTCTCTCTTGCATGCCATTGCAAATTGGATGAACATTGTACAGCAGCAGGACGTCCTCGAGAAATAGATTTAGTACAAACGAAATAATGAAAAAATTTGTCTGGAATCACATATGGTTGCAAAGTAGTAGTGGAGAACATAATATCCAGTTCAGAAAGACAATAAGTACTTCGTCACAGATGAATACTTTACATTTGTTTCTTGTGCGACTTGTTATCCACAGTATGAACAACTCTAGAGCACTTAAACACGGTACGAAGGAAATTTACAAAATTCATACACCAAAAACATGGCCTGATTAGCAGATTGTCACCTCAGGCCAGGGCGGAAACACATCAAAAGATTCACACACCCCACGCATCTGCCATATCTGGTTTAACACGAGCAGGCATCTCGTATTTTCCTCAGGCCATCATCACTTCGAATGCAGGCTGTGCTTGACGCTGAGGCGGGTGAGTGCGCTGTGGGTTTGATGCACGGCCGTATCCTCCCACAGGGTGCCGAGGGACCTCCGGGAACTGCTCTTGCCTTTGATCATGTCCATGCGCAGACCACTGTGTCTGTGGAACCTCGACCGCTTCCCCAACCGGCGGCTCCTGCGGAACGTCGGGCTTGGGGTGGGAGGTCCCGGCTGCTGGCACTGGTGCTGTCGATGGCCTAGACTCCGGCGCCCGAGCGCGGAGCATAATGTAAGACAAGATGGCGATCACCGTTGCGGCGAGGCTCAGCAAAGCCGGCAGCCTGAAGTAACCGGCCCTGAGCAACCTGCACCACGTGTCGATGTCCCTGGTCACCGGCGCGTTCCACACCGCGCCGTTCAAGTAGAAGCCTCCGGCGAGGAAGGTCGCTATCCTGCTCACATCTTTCGAAAAAAAAGCTATCCTGCTCACAGAAGACGTTCCATTCCGTGATTAGTTCGTTTTATGGGGTCTAAAATTTAGAGGGGTATAAAAAAAAGAATTTTATCATTTAAGAGTATTAAATAAAGTTTAATTATAAAACTAACTGTAGAATCCCTGATCTAATTCGCGAGACGAATCTAATGAGGGTAAGCAATCCGTGATTAGACGATGGTTACTGTAGCATTACTGTAGCATGACTGTAGCAAAACATAGCTTACTTAGCCTCGTTAGATTCGTCTCGTAAAGATGTACCCATCTGTAAAAAGATTTTATCATTAAACTTTATTTAGTACTAGATTCTTTTTATTTAGAGACCTCTAAAATTTAGCGCTAAAAGAAACGAACAGGGCCCGAGTAGCTACGGAGACTAAGGCTGGTACACAGTCAGCAGGCCAGTTCGAGACTCACCACGAAAGGACAGCGGCGATGATGCCGACGACCCGCTTGGACTCAGAAGCGCCATGCTGCGGCCTACAACAACCGCAGCAGCCGCCGGCTAGTGAGGCGATGATCTGGGCTACCAGCAGCAGCGGGACAGCGACCAGCGCCAACACGAAAGCCGCGTTGGGTGGGTACCTGCACACACCTTCATACACGTCGATGTCGATGTCATACCACTGCAAGAACAGTCATCCGTCACCGCAACTTATGGTTGAATACACCGCAAAGAATGGAAGAATGGTCTTTGCAAGAAAGAAGAAGGGGCGACTCTGTGCTTACGGTGAGCCTTTTGGCGTCCGCGATGAACCCAACCACGGCGCTCGCCACCCCGAACGATCCCACGACCAGGGACAGGACGATCACGCCAACATCCATCGTAATGCTACTATGTGCCTCGCTTCCTCTCTCGGAGATGGATATGGCGGGAGGCTAATGATCAACTGCTTCTCTTATTTATATGCAGAGAACGCAGAGAGTGTGCGCTTTCAAAAGCGAGGGTAATCCTTTTGTCTCAAAGTGGGGGGGGGGGGGGGGGGGGGGGGGGGGGGGGGGAGACAACGCGGAGAGTGTCTGCGCCGGCATTAACTCAAAGACAGGGAGAGAGAGATTGATCGCTGGGATAAAATAAAGAGCTTAAACATAAGAGCAGTTTTACAGTTTAAAATAATAGTTATTAATTTTTTAAGCTAATGGCCATTAGTTTGATCCGACCGTCTAGATTTAATATCAAAATTTCATCAGTAATGACTATTAGTAAGAGCAATATAAGAAAAATAAAGAGTGGTAGACTTGTAATAAATTTTGTTTTTATAAATAAAATCAAATTAGTAATCTAATTAGTCCATGTCATTCATTAATCGGTAGGGTTAGCCAGGGTTTATTCGCTCGATCTATCATTTTGCCCCCGCTGCAAATCATCATTTCACATGGAGCCATGGAGGTCCTGGCGCCTGCCGGTGGTGTCCCCGGCAGGTGAAGGCATGAAGACAGTCTCCCGATGCGGGCCGTGTGGTCTCCCGTGGATGCAACGGCGGCCTTCGGGTTGATGGGCGCAGGCCTCGGCGGCGGCGCCCGGCTGCAAGACTGATCCCCGGCGAGCAGGCAGGGTTCTAAGCCGTCATTGTTGGATTGTTCTCCGCCATATGGTTGTGTTGCTTTCAGTCATCCACCTACGGGAAAGTGCTCGTCCTCGATGGAGTGATTCAAGTAACAGAAAGGGACGCGTGTGTGTAGCAATAGATGATCTCCCACCTTCGTTTGTTTCCAGTGCAGGAGCTTATATGTGTGCCTGATCATTCATCGTAATCTTCTCTTGAGATGAATGAACGGATGCAAATTAGAACAGACTGATGTTCTACTTGTTATCTTTACTTCTCTTAAAAGAACCAGTTGGTGATGATGGTGTTCCTGCCATCTTGTGTTTTGGGCCGTTGGATGTTCATCGTACGGCTCCGTGCTCTCCGTCCAGTTATGTTTCTTGGCGCCGACAGATGGGGCCCGTAGCCCACCGCCTCGGTCGCTCCACCTGCCGCCGCCACCCCTGCTCCTCCTCCGCGTCGCTCCTCTGCTCCGCCGCATCGCCTCGGCCTCATCTCCTCGAGCTCCGCCTCCATCGGCATCCTCAGCGCAAGGAACCTGGGACCCATGAAGAACCCCTGCTCGGTTGCCAAGAACGGCGCCGCGTCGTCTCTTTCTGCTCCCGGTGTGCCCCGCCGTGTCCCATCTCCGCCGCCGCCCTGGCCGCGCAACGTCGGCACCCTCGCGGCCTCGCCGCCGCCGCCGCCGCCCCGTCTAATCTCTCCAAGAACAGCTCGTCTTCCTCCTCCCTCCCTCCCTGAGCCATCATCTTCCTACCTATGGTCGCACGCTGTCTCGCCGCTCCTTTATCCTTCGTGATGCAGCGTCAGGCCTCCGATGGATACCGCAAGATCCAGAGGCCATCCGTGTTTAAATCAAAGCAGGAGAGCTCGATCGGGCCTGCAGCGGCTTGATGCGGCGGAATATCAGGTACCGACGGCTGCAGCAACTGGCAGCCGCCCGCTAGCGCATGATTCCGAGCAACGCGGTGGGTTACAATGATGGATGGCCACGGCTACTGCACGCAGAGCTGGCTGTCCAGGCATATCACTCTGATTGCCCTGCTCTGTTCAGGCAGCTTGATTCAAGTATGCACGAATGCCATTGAGGATGATGCGTAGATCATTTCATTGGCAAAACTTTAGGCCATGGTTTCATTTGGCTTCAGATTATCAAATTGATTGTTGCATTTAGAATTTGTAGCCTGCAGTATTTGAAGTAAGAAATAAACTGATATTTCATCTGATTTCTAAACCAGTTTTCCTTAATTGGAAGGAAATACTACGAACAGTAATTTGTTTGGCTTATGTGTGATCGAAAATTTAATGTGTAGTTTGACTTGGATTAGTTTGATGGCCTTGGTGGATTGATTGTTGTGTTCTTTTGCATTTGCAACCAGTACCCAAAAAGAAAGTCAAATAATACAATATATACCTTTTTTTTCCTCTGGCTTGGTAATAGTTTTCGGTCTTCAATGTTTGCCAAATTGCAGTCATTTGAAGTTGGTCACTGATTTGAGATTTCGTGGATTAAAAGCGAGGTTGAATGATCCTGTTCTGGAAGAAACGGACAGTGGCCTAATTGCACTAATAGTGTGGAAAGCTAGAATGCATTTTTTTTAACAACCTGTGTATATCATGCATTCATGCAAAATGTATACTCCAAAGAGGCTACAACCTAAAGTGTTGTGTTTGGCAGGCTAGATCGCTTCAGGATTTAGATAGTTTTGAAAAAATGATATTACTATCGCAATTTTAAAGGAGCCATCTAATTTTAATTTGGTTAAAATTTCAGAAAGCTACATTCATTCAACATTGATAATGACTATAATTATCAATAATTTTAAATCTTATCTAAACAATACAATATATTAATTAATATTCATCATTATTTGTAATGCAAAGTTTTGTTAGGGCGGTTCTTATTATTTGCCGTGGCAAGACACTCTCATACCCTATTTCTGGAATATATTGTGCATCCTGTATCAGTCCCTGGATCAGTAGCTGATACGCACAAGAACACAGATATGATAATCGAAAGTATACTTCGAATAAGTAAATAAGTATAATACCTGAGATAGGACTCTTAGTGGCGGTACGACAAGGACTTAAACTATCCAAGTCAATCCGACCAACTAAAGATGAAGCAGACAGCGGAAACCTTGGCCCAAAGCCACAAGCACACTTGAGAGGCAGAACCGAAAACCCAGACGTCGTCGTCTTCTACGAAGTCTTCTCCTACTAAACCAACAATCGCAAACGCGTGAGTACATAAGGTACTCAGCAAGCCCTACACTACACAAGGGTATATATACATGCATACTTGGTCTTAGCAAGGAGCAGGCTTTATGGTTCATTTGCAGAAAGCAAACTTTATGCAGGGTTCACTAAAGCAAGACAAGGGTTCATAGATAAAACAGAGAATTGATTGTCAATATTTTAGTTGGTTGGCCCTGGGGGAGTATGGGCATTCCCGCCAGTTCCCAAGTTTTAGTTGGGCCTTCTGACCTCAAGGATCATACCGACCCGGCACACTTGCCATCACTTCCAAATCACAGGCTGACTACAACCCACTCACACGCCAAGGGATAAGAGGGGTGACTAATCTATACGTGCGCAACAATAATGTGTCATATGCCGTGACAACGTCTATCCGGATGAATTTTACACTCTGCAGAGGTTGTACATCTTTTCCCACGGGCTATGCACCCTTTGCAAGGGGGTATATAACGCCTAATCCATCTCCTCCAGGTAGTCTCATAATTCCACCATGAAATCACACTCAGGGGCTTGTGACATGAAGGTCACATCTGGCACTGTACACCTGTAAAAGGGTACGTCATGCTCCTGTAACAAATAGCAGGATCCTGTAACACATACCAGGACCGGCGGCACTCCCGTAACCTATAGCGGGTTCCGCGAGCCGGATCATAGGTACGTTTCCTATGTCCTTTTCCTGAGCTTTCGTTGCCTCGACTGGCCTCCAGATGGCATTTGCAAGAATACCAGGAAGATAGGGTAGGTCCTTCCCATAGGGGTTCCGTGGTTGTACGAGAATCATTATGTTAACGGGCGTCAGAACCGGTCCTTATATGGCCGGGCAAGCACCATATCCCACACTAGGGGTCTATTACACCAACAACAATCCACTAGTGGCCTTGCCCGCAATCCAACCCATCCCATCATCACCGTCACCATCATCATCATCACCTAACACAGTTGTGCTACTCCCAACCCAGTATATCACGCACACCACCAAACTCATTTAACACAGTTGTAAAGCATATATGTGAGTAAGGTGTAGCAATGTAGAAACATTGCAAGGGTCCTAAGCATTCTAGTAGCAAGGTAAAAAGTGCCATCATAGAAATGATGGAACTATCCTAGGGTTATCAAGGTGACAGGTAAACAAGGATTCAGATATTCAATGCCTAAGTAACAGACATCAATATCAATAAGCAAGTAGGACCATAACTACACAAGTAGCAAAATAACAAGTAATGCATGATACGAGAGTAAGCTCTATAGGTGTATTGCGAAAACAGTAGGTTCAATCATAATCAAGGAGATGTAGAGCTTGCCTTAACTACAGGCTTCTTCTTCACGTCCTCATAATCCGGCTCTTCAGATTCCTTCCTAGAAGCTCGTATCTTCTCACTCGTCCTTCGTCTTGGGCTCTTCGGCTCGTCCTTGAAGTTTGGGTCTTTTGGATCTTCTTTGAATTCTTCTGGCTCTTCTTCAAATCTCACGTAAGCTAGCGCATAGAAATATACCGTATAAACAAACTACCGCAAAAGAAAATAAGATCGAGAAGAAGCGAATAAGATCCAATTAACTCCAATAAGAACAGCTAGAACACCAAAGAAAGACAAAAGACATAAATCATACATGATGCATTAAGTTTTACTTTAGGAAGGTCTTATCGTCTTAAGGGAGGCTATTAGGGGTCATGTATGAGCACTAGGGCTTTTGATGTGAATGAGAGATGCTAAACCATGATAAATGCATCCTTGCATGTGTGTAGGTAGAAACAGTGTGTGTACGTGTTCCTCGTACGCTTGCGACACTAAGTCTTTATATAGGTTGTAACCTATATAAAGATTCATGCAACAAGTGTACAAGTGCAAGGTGTGTCATTTTAATTACTTATTTATATTATGGTATTTCCTAATGGTGATTAGCTATTAATTACTTGCTAAATTAATTAATTACTAAGATTAAATTAGGTTATTACTTATCCATCATGACCTAAGCGCATGACGGTGGTACGTGTACGTGATCATGCATGTTAAAACACAAGGATCAATCGCATAGGATCAACTAGCCATGAAAATAGCAACGAACAATAAATCCAATAAGTTCCAATAAAAGATCATATATAAACAGGAACGATAAATTAGTAGAGCTTGGTAACAATGAGTAGTAACTTGGATTTAAGATTGATTGAGCGATGGTTGAGCTAGGTTAGGCTTGTAGTTGAGTTGCGATGAAAAGGGTATTAGGTTTTTGGTGTGAAATGATACAACAAGATTGGTTAGACTCACGCTAGGCGGTGAATGAGTATTGGCGAAAAGCGATATCGATGCCACATGATTTGTCGTCATGGTAACTAGGATACTAGATTTCGGGGCGATACATCACGAAAGATTGGGTAGGTTTATTGTTAGCGAGTGAGGTTGTACGTGTGCCATACAAGGTTAAGGCGGAATGATGTATTGCGATGAGGAGGGTACTAGGATGTGAGGCAAAGAGATATTGCATGACTGGTTAGGTTCAATGTTAAACGATGAAGTGGGTAGCTACAACATGCAAGATTGACGTCGCATAAATTGGCGATATGGAAGAACATCAAAAGAGGGAAGATTATAAGGTATTGACGGCTTGCTGGTCCATTCTAGAGGTCCAAGAGTAGTACCAAGGGTACTACGCGTTTCTATGAGCGCGTGGGCACAAGAATCGCTCAAAACGGAGTTACGGTTGAAAAGATATGAGTATTTAAAGGTTCTAGGGGCTTACATGCAAATACAGAAACATACCGAGGGCATATCTGTAATCACCGAAAGGATTTAGGGACTGAAAAGTAATTATAGAAAGTTTAGGGGCCTTGATGTAAAAAGACAGGGGCTAAAATATAAATACAGAAAAGTATAAGGTTGTTTCTGTAAAAAGACAGGACCTAAACATAAATAGAATAAAGATCAGGGGCTTATCTGCAAGAATACTGGGGGTTGGGGATTTTTAGGATTTCCAGAATTATTTTCTATTGGAAAAAGCATGGACCGGGCGCACAGGATCCGTGGAAAAGGTCCACGGAGCTGGTTCACAGTGAACCGGATAGATCTGGAGCGTTGGATTCCAAATGAACGCGCGTGATTTAATGAAAATGAAGGGGTACGCGGGATCTAATCAGGGCCGTTGGTTGAGGAACGGACGTATGTGGTGGCTCCGGCGAGGCTGGTGGCGGCCGGAAAGGACGGGGGCGGCGGCGCCATGGCCAAGCTCGCCGGAGTTGGCCGTTCTGGCGCTCCGGTGGGCCAAACACGACGCGACAAAGTCCGGGAGAGAGAGGAGGAAACGGGGAGCTCACCGCGGGGATTCTTGGCGTCGCGCGAGGGCGAGGACAAGCTCGCGACGACGATGGGCGGCTTGCTGCCGCGGCACCCGACGGAGAGGGTGCTCCCGGCGGTGGCGCTCGACGAGGAGCGGTTCCAGAGGAGCGGCGCGTTGAGGTGAAACACAGCGACGTGCTGTCGTCGACGAAGGAGGTGGGGACGTGCTTCGGCGAGGACGGGGCGCGGAGCTCGGCGGTGGCAGCGCTCGGCGGTGGCGCTCTGTGGCGAGCTTGAGGGAGCCAGCTGCGTCGTCGACGCGTGCGTCGGGGAGGTGCACGTCAGCGAGGAGATGCCGAGGCGCGCAACGAACGGCCGGGACGAGGCCGTGAAGGGGGCCGACGTCGAGGCGGTGACGGCGATGGAGGACCTCGTCGTCGATCTCCGTCCCTGGGCCGCAGCTGCGTGGGACGGGGGCAGGCCGGGGCGGCGCACGGCTTGGCGAAGCACAAGGAAGAGGAAGGAAGATGGGGCGCGCTTGTGCGGCGGCGGGAGAGGACGCCGACGAGTTCGCCGGAGGGAGGAGAGAGAGAAAAACGGGAGAGCTCGTTTGAGGGGAAGGAAGGGAAAGGGAGAGAAGAGCTGGCGTGTTGGCGGATGCAAGGAGAGGAGGAGCTCGGCCGCTTAAATAGGAGGAGGGAGGAGGAAGCTTCGGGGTGAAGGAACTCGCCGGAGTAAAGGCTGGCCAGGGAACGTGGCGCGCGGTGCGGGCACGCGTGGTACGGCGGCGAGGGGGTTGGCTCGACGGTGCGGTGCGTGGGGCCGAGTGTGGCACGGCGACGTCGTGGTTGGACGGGCGGCGCACGCGCGCGTACGACAGCGCGGACCGGCGGTCCGATGGCGGCGGCGGCGCCATTGCCCGTTGGGCGGAAGGAGGAAGAAGGTGGAGGCGGGCCAGGCTGGGCCGAAGTGGCTTCTGCTGGGCCGGAGGAAAGGGGCGCGGCCCACTACAAGGTTCTTCAGAAAAAGAAAAGAGGAAGAGGAGTTGGGCTGGGCTGGCTGGAGAGGGAAAGGGGGATGAGGCCCAGAGGGGAGTTTAGGAAAAAGAAAGGTTTATTCTTTTCTGGGATTTTTGGATTTGATCAAATTTGAAAGGATTTCAAATTGACAAAGGGGATATAAAAAACAAAAACACTCAACACAAAATAAGGAATCCCAAAATGCATATGGTGAGGTTTGTGCAAGTTTAAATTCAAAGGTTTTAAGATCAAGATGAATTCGCTTGAGTTTATCATATGTTTATTTTAATTTGTTGTAAATTCAAAAGTTCAACTTTTAGTGAATTTTAAATGAAAGCAAACGCTTGAGCACAAGTTTTAATATTCTAACTAGGTTTTAATTTATTTAGTGTATTTTGTTTTGAAAAATCATGGCAAGGTAAGAGTTGGACAAAAATTTTAAATTTGGGGTGATTTTTATTCCTTTTTATTTGCTTTGAAAATTTTGGGGTGTTACAGACACGCGCATCACGCGCATCATGCTAGTTTTATATAGATGAACGAACAGATGCAAACTAGAACTGTTAATTCTGAATCGTTGTATCATGAATTAATAGATGCAACTAGAGATAAAACTCCGAATTTGTTGTATCGATGGATGAACAGATGCCAATTCTGGGCGTTTTCTTTGTTGGGCCACCTAATTAAACGGAGTTAATTAATAAAATGTAAACTAATTCATTAATAGTACAATTACAAAGATGCCCTCAAACTAATAGCCAGTAGTTTGGAAAAACTAATGGCCATTATTTTAGATAGTAAAAATGCTCAAACATAAACATGCCATCATTACAATATGCGACTCTAGTTCGTTGTGTTGGTCATGCACGCAACTCTTGCATGAACGCTTCCATCTTTGAGCCAAAAAATAAGGTGTTACAGCTAGTACATCCTCCACGCACCATAGGGATCGAGCTGAAGACTCAAAGAAGATTGTCTGTCTGCGGGTCTCCTGCGGTAAGCCGCCTATAACATTCAAGCACACGCACAGTACTAGTATAACCTTGCCGAACTAATCAACTGACGCCAAAAGCACCTGATGATATCATAGTTTGCTGAAGGTCAACTGCATGGTGGTTACGTAAGCTAACTGGAGTTGACCCTGATAATAGCTGGTAAATGGTAATCAGAAATGTGATTTTTTTCCCCGAAAGGGAGGATGAATCTCTTTGTTAGCAATGTGTGATCGTGCACGAGTGGTTCCAATCACATATCTATTACCTTATTAGAAAAACGAGGTTAAAAAGAAACCGTCTCATTCACTCTCAAGACAAAGAAATTCCAGCGTTATTTGGAGAAAAATAAAAATATGCACTGGTGATTATTACGATGATCCAACAGTCTAGATTAATAAGAACAAGAGTTCATGTTGGATGCAGCTCATATATAGCTGCATTTGGGTAAGTTGTAAAAGAAACATGGAGTCTACATCAAACTCAACTGCAGACCAAGCAGTGGCGGAGCCAGGGGAGGCCAGCAAGGGCTATGGAACACACATCATCCCTTGCCCGATAACACCGAAGCAAATTGTGTCCAACAGAAAAAATAAACAATTCATGTTCTCTGCGGCTACCAGGCCATATATCTTCTCCCCAATTTTGACTGCATCGGATCCCGAGCGCTGCGCTGCCATCTTCTTTGTGCACCAAGCTGTGAGAAGGTCAGTCCCGTATACCTACGATGATCTGTGTTGCAGCCGACAACTCCCTCTGCGAATTTTGTTGCACCTGTAGAAGTTTAAGCATTGAGAAATACGAGACACAACTTAATGTTGGTTTTGGCCACAAGACACTGCAAAAGCTAATTTCAGCTGTAGGACACTAAGAAATTATGACATTTTTCTACTGGACACTATAGTCAGGAACATACAACAATCAACTTTTATTTATCTCACTTTACAAAATACATTACAAGTTGAAATTTTGCATATAGATGGAAATGTCTCATTCTCTGTTCATATGATTTTTTATATAGTATATTTGATTGTCTGTTTAACTTTTAGATAAGAAAAAAACTATTTGTTAAACCAAACTATGGAAATAACCAAAAAATATTTTGTAAAAAAACACATAAACAGAGAATGCTGCAATGGTTGTATATGCAAAATTTCACTTGTAACGTATTTTGCACATTGAGATAAAAAAGGTTGATAGTTGTGTTTTCTCTGCCAATATATAGTGTCCAGTAGATAAATGCCACAATTCTCATGGTCCATGCATAGCCAAATTATGTTTCCACCTATATATCGATGGTATCTGTAGAAGTTTAAGCATTTGCCTTGCTGTTCAATGTTGACTATATAGTTTTGGAACATGAATTGTTTATCTTCATAACTACCTTATCACATGTAATATATAATGTATGAAAAGAAATGGGAATGAGTATGTATTTTGAGGAAAACAAAGTTAAGCAATGGCGGTAGTGAAGATGGAAGAGACTGCCACGGAGAAGTGAGGTCGGATGGTTGACACAAAGCTAGTGATGCCGCAGGGTGGGGGTTGGGGGGGGGGGGGGGGAGCATTTAGAGAGGCACACCAGAATAATGATGAGGTAGAGATGGATTTTTCAAAAAAAAAAACATATATATACTTCTAATATAAAAGTTGTATACAAATAGAGATTAATAGCTCACACATATTCACTAGTCCTTGGATGACGACCATGAACCACAATGCGTGAGCTGATAAGCACACATATACATAAAGCTACAACTCTGATGTGTGGTACTGTAACATAACAGGCAGCAGCGAATTATCGAGCAACCTTGCACCTACACCAAATCAAATAGATCTAGATCTACACTGGATCGATTTGCACACCTCAACAGGAGGAGGACGAAGAGGCCCATGCCTTAGGGCAAAGTGAGGGCTGGGTTTGTTGCCAGGTAAGAAAAACAATCTTATTTCCACATAAGAAAATAGTTTTTGCCACCACGTCATGCCTCTGCTCTGGCTCAGGCTTATGTGAAGCGCATGTACAAAGCCGTGGCATCTCACAGCCCAACACAACCATTTCCATAGGCACCTATCACTTCAGGGCATGAACACGGAAGAGATGAGTGTGACGGTTGCGGAGAAAGCAGCGATGGAAGAGGAGGCATGAGAGCAAAGGCAGACGAGAAGAAATCAATGGCGGTGAAGATGGAAGAGAGGGCCACATAGAAGAGGAGGGAGGGTGGACGCGAAGCTAGTGGTGTGGCAGATCCATGTGGAACAAATGCATGTCAAGGAAGTAGATCTTCCCAAGTACGATAACGATGATGGGAGTGTGGAGGTACATCGGAACAATGACAAGGTAGAGGTAAAACAAAATGAGGATGGCTAGGTAAAGGTACACCGTGAAGACTTCCTTCGGTTTGCCCTTTCTGCGGCTATCTCTCCCTTGGCCTGAACCTCTAAATACAATAGAGAATTGGATTAGAAGTACAAAATTTATCTACATATTGATTTCTTGGCCTATTCACTTTAGTGATTTAGTTATTGCCATGTTCTCATGCCATTCTCATGTTATCTTATGAAATTTTCCTTTAATGCAAAGAAAAAGGCATGTCAATAAACGTGGATGGGAGCTTCAAAATCTCTTGATTTATTTCATGTAAGTCATTATTATCAGTTACAGTTTCTCTATGCGTTCTGCATAGCGTTTTTAATTTTGTTAGAATATTGCATTTGTAAGTACAATAGACAAGGCTACTGGAACGCTAGAAGGAATCATCTGAAATTCCCAACTACTCTCTCTGGAAGGTAGACAAATAAGAGGTCTTGGCTAAGAATGAAAATGCAGATCATTCAACAGAGTTTACAAAGAGAAGAAAGCAAAGCAAAACCACTGTGTTGATGTGAGTAACTTGTCACAGATGGAATATACAGATTAAGTTTTGCTGTTCAAGACTTCAAAACTTTTTGTATGGTCACTATGTGTGCGCGCGGTGCTTGAGCTCATAAACACACAGACACAAGGATACAGATCTGATGTAGGTACATATGGTCAATTTTTTTAAATGAAACAATTTGGTTGTTACTTGCAATTGTTTTATGCAGCTGAGAAGGTCTATGCAAGAGATCCTTCCATCCCTGGAAGAAAGATGGTCGCTAATCTAAGTGTAAAACACATAGCTACACTTATGTGTAAGCAAAGTTACCTTTTTCAAATGTACTAATTGGTGGTGCAGATTTGTCATTTTTCCTTGCTTGAATTGGCATGACATACCATTTCCAAATGTCCACAGGGAATGTGTCAATGCGTGCGCCAAGTGGGCCGAAACCAGCCCACGACCAAGAAGCATTGCATTGTGCGGGATGAAAGGTACATCAGCCTCCTTCAAACGAGGTCCTTGGCGACATCAATTCCCTCCTCCCAACCAAGGATGCCACCCTCACCCGAACCCTCGCCACCTGATGCGCCGCCTATGTTCGTCCGCTCCGCTCAATCTTGACTGCAGCGACGTTGTTCTCTACGAAGATGAACAAGTACAAGAAGCTGACATGGCCTCTGGGATTCTCAACACGCATGGGACCCATTGGAAGACAATTATTTCTCTCTTTTTTATACCCCTCGTTTCAGAATGTAATACAATTTGACTTACATGATGATCCTGGTGGCACCAATATTTTGTTGTCAATCTATGTAACTCTTCTTTTGGTTTGTAGTGTAGTGCACCAGCTCATAAACATAAACACACAAAGTGTGTAGTGCACGGTCTGATAAACACAAAGACACAATGCATGTTGTGCATGATCTCATAAAACACAAAGACACAATGTGTGTAGTGCACGAGCACATAAACACAATGACACATCTCTGATGTTGGGCACACAAAGCTACAAACCCATCATTATTTCATACACATATACACAAAGCTCATAATAAAGACACATCTGATAACACACGATTGTATTGCCTTTGCATTATTACCACTCAAAGTGCATTGCACCATTACTGGAGCCTGATGCCTCTAGTGGGGCTCTATACCATGCGGAGAAGAAGATTTGGGAAGCAGAGGGGAGGCAGGGCAACACAAAACCCTCCTCCTGATCCGCCGCTGGCCGCATTCTCCCAGATACCCTAGCCACCTCCTTTTCCGGAGGTGAGGCCCCTCTCTTCTTCTCTTCCTTTTGTCCGTAAAATGGTTGAGGTGGCGCTCAATTGATCCGCGTGTTGGGGTTGGAAGCCCCATGCCCATGCAAATTTATTCCGCCCATGTGGCGGGTCAGTCCGACTGAGGTGCGGTTTCTAGTTGTGCGCTTGTGCGTAGAATGCTTGTTGCGTGGGATTTTGTACTTTGTTCGATTTGGTGATCAGAGTTGAGAGATTTTGTGGGGATTCGTTTTGAGTGGAGACCCATTGGGAGTGGCTCCTTGGTTTCTAAACTCTGTAGCCTAAACCATGAGTGCTTTGCACATTTTAATATTAATTTTAGACTGACCCGTGCCTTGTTATTCTAAATTTCTAAGATTCATGAATCAGGCTGTCATGTCTTACTGAGTCAGTGTTTTTGTTTATTGTGGCCTACTAATGTTTACGATATGAGGTTGGTTTGTCAGAGCCTAGTGTAGTGTCTGCATTTATTGGATTCGTTTACTTTACTGAGTTGGAGATGCTATAAATACGAATGCGATCTCTATTCTCTGTTTGGCTGTGCTATTCTGCGCATTTTAGGTTGACATTGTTTCAAATTATCAATCACTTCATTAAACTTTTCTTTCCGCTGACGGTCTATGTTTCATATATGGTATTGTGAGGGGATTAATGTGTATATGCATGTTTCTTTGATATGAATGCTATTAAGTTATTTTTTTTTTGTCTCATTGTGAAGCAGACTGAAATTACTAGGCTGGAATTGTGTTGCATAAGCTTATGCACTAACCGAAATAGTTTAAAGTGGGAAAAATAGAGCTATAGTGCCGCAAATTTATAATAAATTAAGTGTGAATATCTGTTACAGCATGCAAAACTTTTGTTGCTTAGTATTTTACTAATTAAACCGTATGTCTGCTAAGTGTGGAAACCTTCTTTGTATAGAGCTATAAGTTGTCACGGAGCACCAACCTGCTGAAAGGAATGAGATATTTGTCTAGCCCTGGATGGGCATTTTAGTTAATGTGCCTACAGAATGGAAGAATGTGCGTCAAGTTGGAGAAAGTGGAAATCGTATGAAGAAACTGTCAAACTTTTGTCCACAGAAGGTTATTCCTTTAATTTGAACTATGGAGGTCACACAGGGAATGCGATAGTGGAATTTTTAAAAGACTGGAGTGGCTTTAAATGTGGAGCACACAAATTAATAACTCTAATGTGGGTACACAAAGCTACAAAACCCATCATTTATATACCCCGTATGTATATAAATGTAGAGTACACAAATCTACAACTCTCATGTGGGGCACACAAAGCTACAAACCCATCATTTGTTCTCCCTCGCACATATATACCCAAAGTTCATAACAAACCCTATCATCCCCCGCACGCATGCGCTGCAGTGAGTGTCACACCCCAAAATTTCAAATTTTGGAATGTGACTTAAATTTCACTAAATTTTAAAACTTTTTAGAATAGTTTTAAATTTTTCTTTAATATTTGAGAGTTATCACATTTATTTAGGCAAATGTAATTATTTTCTAAATCTAATTAATATAGGATATATAAAATTTGTTTGTTGCATTCATGCTGAGTAGATTGCACTAGGTTTTTAATGAGTGGAAAATGTATTTAAAATTCGCTAGCAATCGTTTTCGCTTAATATATAAGTTAGAAATAGAAAAGAAGAAAAGAAACCCTAGGCGCACTAGGCTGAATCTTTCCATGGCCCGTCTTCTTCTTTCTCACCTTTTTCTTTCTTTTCTCTTCATGGGCCGACTTCCTCTTTCCACAGTCCAGCTTACCTTGATCGTTTGCCTCCTCTCTTTCCTACTTTAATCTTGTTATCTATCTGCTGTCCTCCAACCCAGCCAAGCTGTCCTTTTTATTCTTTGGTTCATCCCGGTCTTCTCCCTACTCTCTATTTGGGTCCTAGAAGCCTTGTCAAGCAAGCAGCAGGCAGATAATCAGTCACAATGCTGGAGCATGGCAATTCGATTCATGCTCCCCTCGCATGATCTATCTATTCCTTGTCCCTCCCACATCACCTTTCGCAGCCGGTTTCTTCGCATCTATCCAATTTTGTCGCAACATCTCGGCCCACACTACAAGCCCATGTCCTGGATGTGTGTACCTGAGGCCATGCTACAACAAGTCCTAGCCCTTGCCCCTCTGCATCCCAGCCTCGACAGAAACGCCGGTGTAGCACACCTGCTTGAGCCGCCACGGTGTCCTTTTGTGGTCGCCCACTTGTCTCCCTCCTTGGCTGCCAAACAAACTCACGACTAAAATCCTATGTCACCTCCCCTATGGACATCAGGCCTCCCTGGTCGTCTTCTTCTATCCCTAAAACAACCACAATGCCACCAGGCCGCTTCCATACCTAGCTGTCCTCGCTGCTAGTCGCAATTCGCGCCGGGTTCCTATGTTGGCATACTTGATCCTAGAGATCCAGAGCTCCAACTTACCGTCAACATAATGTTGACATGATGTCCTTCACATTCTACACCCAAGATATGATTCCACCCACATTCATTCCACCTACCATTGTCGCACAAAAGGAAAGAAAAACATCATTTAACGCTTGATAATGCACTTTCCTTCCTAGTCCCAATTTCCTTTCATTAGGACATTATCTCGATATTGCTTATAAATGTCTGGACTCTTCTCCAAGTCCTCCCCATGGCCCCCAAGCCCTCTTGGGCCGAACACTAAGGCAGCCCACCATCCCCTCACATGTCTCCTTTCTTTTCCTTGCCGTTTGGGCCGAGGCCCGCCTTTCCTCGCTCCTCTTCCCTATGGGCCAAGCCCAAAACCTTTCCTAAACCATAGGACTAGTGATGTCCAAACGGGCGGCACGGCACGGGCCCTAAAAAGCACGACCCGTTTAATTTCGTGCCGGCACGGCACGCTATTAATTTCGTGCCGTGCCGTGCCGCCCGTCGTGCTCGACTCTCGGCCCACGGCACGACACGCAATGGGTTAAATGTGCCGTGCCGGGCCAAAAGGCCCTAAATTCTTTTCGTGCTTATAAATTATTTTCGTGCCTTAGCAGCACAAAAATCATTTTAACACTAGACTTAAGACCAAAATTCACACAAGTTCGCAAATAGAACCACTTGAATTGAAACAAAACTTCAACCATCCAAAAACACCACTAGAATGACCTAAAGGAAACATATTACAAGCAAAATTTTTTGCTAAAGGGCCGTGACAGGCTTCTAACGGGCCGTGCCTTCTCGGGCTGCTAACGGGCTACACGGGCTAAAATCGGGCTAGGCGGGCTATCCCAATTTCGTACCGTGCCCGTGCCGCCCGTCGTGCTAGACCCTCGGCCCATGGCACGGCACGCACGGGCTAACGGGCCGGCACGGCCTTAAATTAATCGTGCCGTGCCGTGCTTGGGCCGGGCCAAAAAATTCGTGGTTCGTGCCAGCCCGCTTGGCCCGGCCTCTTTGGACATCACTACATAGGACACCCCCTCTGTATATATGAGAACCCCTCCCCACGTTCCCTCTGTTGTTCCCCACGCACTCCACCCCACAAACCCTAACCACGCCGCCAGGCTGCTTCCACGCCTCGCCGCCCTCGCGTCCAGCAGCACAGTCACAGATTGGCATCAATGTTCCTGGCGATCTATCCATCCAAATACAGCCAAATTTCACCAGTAGGTGCGCCATGAACTCCTCTACAACATATCCAAAGATCTTGGCAAATCGACGGGGATCTACTTTGCAATGACCACTGCTCCCTGTTCTGGATCTGCCCAGCGCGCCTGATGGTAATTGTTTTCCATGTTCCACTCAATCCCTCTATGTTTCCGACCTAAATTCAATACCCTATTGTGTTCCAGAAAGTATACTACGTGTTCTACAAAGTATTTGCCAAGATCTTTTGGGAAACGACCAGGAACGCAATGCCACCGTTAACTGTTGCAGGACAACCCCCATCGAGATCCAACCGTTCGATCTCACTTTCAGGTGAATCCGTGCCCCAATCACCATGTCCCCAATCTGTTCCACACCATTGCGCATAGTACTGTGAAAACCATGTCCTCAAATATCCAGCAAATCAACGGGAACGCCCACGTTTCTTTTCCTAAGTGTTTCTGTTTTTCCTGATTTAGTCCTTATTCTTTGAAACATCATAACTTTTTACTCATAGCCCTGTTTTAAGCGATTCTTGCGCTCACGCGATCGTAATGATGAGTACTATCTTTTGGTACTGTTTTGTAGTAATGTGGTACTGTTTCTTATTGTTTGAGCATGTATGCTTTGCATGTTATCGTTAAATAGAGTGCGTGCAATTCGAGAGCTACCAAGATGAAGATCAAGAACATGAAAGACTCTGAGCAGCAACACTTCTTTTGAGGCAAGTGTCTGTTGACGGTCGTTACGGACCAATTTCAACCGTCAACTAGCTCAATAAATAAGAAGGATTGGACATTTCTTACACGCATTTTATTTAGAAATAATCTATTTCCACATGTACCTCTAGATTTTAGTGTGCAGGTGGAATAAGGGAGAAATTCAGGTGAAACCATGCCCCAAGGCGACGAAACAACACTTTTACAAACTCGACGTTCGCCGCGGGAATACAACTCCAAGACAAAAGGCCAAATATCGTCAAAGTCCAACACAATCAAGGCCTAATGCACCTGGACCAGAGAAGAAGACCCAGAGGGGGAGCCACCTGCCAAAGCCCAGCCCAGGTGGGGCCAGGCACAGGTCGGCCGACCCCCCTTGGCCAGGTCGGCCGACCTGGCAGGGTGGCCCCCTGGGCCCATCTTTTTATGGCAGTTTGTAACCGACCTCTGGAGGCCGGTTCCCCCTGCATTAAATGCCACCGACCTCGGGAACCGCCTCCAGAAACCGACCTCCAAGACTATAAATAAAGGGGTACCCCCCTCCTGGAAGACACACACACACACCACAACAGAAGGATCATTCCCTCCTCTCCTCACGCTAGAGCTAGAGACTCTTCTAGGTAGTGCTAGGCTGAGTAGTGGGCTGCCTCATTGCTCCCAAGGTCTTGTGGAGAATTGGGTATAGCTCTTGTATCCTCCCTTTGTAAGACTTGTTCTTCGTCTAATGGAATACATTCGTTCGTATAGTTGTTATGTGCTTAGTAGTTTGATCATGATCCTGCATGAATGTTCATCGTTCGTTCATGTTTGTTCATCGCTCGTTCATGTTTGTTCATCGTTCGTTCATCGTTCATCGATGATCGCTAGTAAACATACATCGAGCGTTCCTTGTTCGTTCATGCTTGATTATCGATTATTCTTGCGCGTACTTAATTGATCGTCGTTCGTCGCTCGTTCTTGAGCGACGAACGCTTATGCATAACTTAGTGCTTGCTTTGATCCTTTTGTTTAACTTATGCTAGTTAGGCTAGTTGTTCTTATGTTTTGGCATCGGGCTCTCTGTCCTGCAAAGGTGCTCTAGATTTATCACCCCGTCGATCCGAAGGGTTGGGGGTGCCTCGAGGGATCTAGAGTTGTGGTTAGTGACGCCGGCATGGTGCTGGGGTTGTCTCTCCACCCTTGAGTATGTGCGTGTCCCACGGTTTGTAGAGGTAGGTGGCAGGAAGTGACAGCCCTGTCCATCCAAAGGAACCCTCCACGTTCGGGCACGGCATAGGAGTATGTAAATGCGCCGGAGTCGCGGGGCAGACCCTGCGTATGCCGGACCTCCCGAAGTTGCCTAGACATAAGACGCTTGCTTGCGCTTACATGATCTTAGATGATAGGTAGAGGCCTTGCACGCTCTATGAATGATTGTACTTTAGGAGTAGTAGCTCACTAGTCTGACTTAGCATTGCTTAGAATTGTCTCTCGCCTTTTATTAGAGAGAGTGGGATACCTTTGTGTGTGTCACACTATCCTCGACTATTGAACCTTACCCCTGTTTTGGAATGTGGTTATATCATCTATCATTTGTAACACCATGAACATAAGTACTCTTGTCAACCATGTCTTCCCTTGGGAAAATATAAATACGATACCCTTGGAATACTCTCGGGTGAAATGCTACAACGGGTTATCCATCCGCTTGCAGATATTCAATTAACATGATAAACCTTATAATACATATCTAGTACTTGTTACTAGACGTGAATTATTTGGTTAATAGTGCAAGTGACTCAAACCATAACCCCCGGCGTCTCCCGCGGTCGCGTATTTTCTGCGTGACCGTAAGAGACGCCAACAGTGTCCTTGAACATATTGATCCTATGTTTGAAATGTTTTGTTTGCAAACATGTATGCTTGTTTAATGTTGAATCCCATGAGTCCATACCCTGTTCCATACCATTCCTTGTCGCCTGGTTGTGATGGTTTGGTCTATGTGTTGGTAGTAAATTCTTATCCATGCTTTGGAGTCACACCTCATAATTATGTTAATATTGACTAATGGTTTACTTTAACCTAACAATTTGATGATAATTTTTAGCAACATGGAATCTAGGTTGGTTACTTTGGACTAGTGACGTTCTCCGTGAAGCACTAGTGTTGGTGTCGTTCTTGGTGAAGCACCGGATCTTTGTTGGTGTCGTTCTAGGTGAAGCACCAATATTTATTGTTATGGTGACGTTCTAGGTGAAGCACCGGTAATTGTTGTTATGGTGACGTTCTAGGTGAAGCACCCGTGATTGTTGTATGGTGGCATTCTAGGTGAAGCACCAAGGTTATATGGTGGCATTCTAGGTGAAGCACCAATGTTCTACGGTGGCATTCTAGGTGAAGCACCACGGTTTTATGGTGACATTCTAGGTGAAGCATCGGTTATGATTAATGTTTATTATAGGTGAATATTATCTTGATGATGTTATATCATGAATACTTGTTCTTAAGTTTTAAGTTATATCACCTAGTAATATAGGTTGCTTTTAAAATGTGTTTAAAGAATAACTTGCATTTGTGCAAATTGAGCCCATGTTTATCCTTTCTTGTATGTCATAACTTTCCTCCACTTGCGGAGTACGATATGTACTCACACTTGCTATCCCCCCATACAAACATGAAATGCTGCTCAGAGGATGGTGGTGATCACTTCTACGATGAGGATGGTGACTACATCTAGCTTGTGGAGTCCCCGGTCGACGTCCCTATGGAGTTATGGAGTTTTGAAGCCTTCCGCTAGCATCTTCGAGTCGCTTAAGACTATGAGTCTACTATTATTTCAAGGTTGTAACTGTTATTAAGCACAGTTTCTGTTATTTACTTGAGTCACTACATGTACGAGACTTGATCCTGGCATACATGTGCGGTTATATAAGAACCGGGTGTGACAGTGAGGACGAAAGGATGCATGAGTAATTATAGCTGGCCAGGTGGGCCGGGCTAAAAGGGCCGCTAACGGCCCGGTCCTTTTAGCCCGGTCTGAGCACGGCTCGGGCCCGGTGGTCAACGGGCCGTGCCGGCCCGCAGCCCGTTACGGGCCGTGCTTGGGCCTAGGCGTAGGCCCGTCGGGCTGGTCCTAGCATGGCCCGTTTAGCGGTGGCCCGTTAGCCCGTCATTCAGGCCGTGCTAAATGGGCCGGCACGGTCCGTTTAGCCCGTTTATATTTTTAAAAAATAAAAACAGTGTAAAAATATTTTTTTATCCAACGGGCCGGCCCGGCACGGCCCGATCCATTTAGCCCGTGGCCTGTTTAGCCCGTTTAAAACAGACCGTGCCGTGCTTGGGCTTGAAGTGAAGGCCCGTGTGCCGGCCCGGCCCGGTCCGTTTATTATAAGAGCCGTGCCGTGCCTCTTCCTCAGCGGCCTGAGCCCGGCCGGGCCCGTGCCGTGCCGGCCCGGCACGACCCGTTGGCCAGGATGGTGAGTAATGCATTTATCAAAAGGAACCAAAAGTAGATGGAGGCCTAGCATATAGAAAAGGGAAGTGTGAGCACACAACATGAGGGCTTCAAGTTGTTCATAGCCACAAGTGGCAGCAGTCCTCAAGGCAGAAGAGACCATATAGCTCAAGTGTGACACAATTGGAAAAAGAACTAACGCGTCCATGACCGACAAGAATGGAAAATGCCAAAAAGGAAAGGTAGAGGAACTTCTCTGGTTATAGTGGCTTGTGGATAGACACCTCAATGCTATTTAAACCCTGCCATTAGTGACTATACCTCACAGTAAATTGATTTGCATCCACCTAACGCATCATTCTAAAACCAACGTATAATTAATTACAAGATTTCTATTTGTATGATTCTTCACTACTCCCTTTGCAATTACTGTTTTTTATTTTCAATTTTTGTTTGCTAAGAATTGTTGGTACCTTAGATAAGGAGCTAGAGATGGTGGTGCTTTAGATAATTAATTTACTACTCGCTCAATTATTCACTTTAGGCTGAATTATGCAGTGTACTTTACAGAACAGAAAGTCTTAACAAGCTCTCCACATTAAAAGGGAAACACCTTAACGTCACCCGCCAGTGACGGGCCACAATTGTCGCCAAAATATTCAGCTTGCTCTGCATCAAACACCAAATCTTTACTCATGTGTCCTTGGTCCTTGCTATCTGGTTCCCGAACCTGCGGCTGCATCAAATTATTGTAAGTTTCTGTCCAGCCCAACACAAAACAATCCAATTGCTCAAACGAGATCAGCAAAGATTCTGAAGCTGGGAACAGGGAATGTGAGTTCAAAACCTTATGTTGAGTTGGTAGTCCTAAAACCTCATGTTTGTTGGAATGCGCTCCTTTTGGAGGCTTATCACACAACAGATGGTGGTCCTTTTGAGCATTAGGTGGTGCGTAATGCATTGCTGCCTGTCTGTCTGCACGTGAGGGTGCTTGCCGAGCAGGGATAAGCGACAGACAGTGACTCTGCACTTCCCTCCTGACTGAAGACGGCATACCAAGCACACTCACATTTTTTTTTCACACTCCCGATAACCCGTCAGTACTGGCGTTCGTTTCCGACAGGTTGATCGCCAAGGAGGAAGTAACAAAGACCATCCGGGTGAAGCCGGGGTGGAGGAAAGGCACGAAGGTGACGCTGGCCGGCATGGGCGACGAGCGGCCGGGGTGCCTGGCCGGCGACGCCGTGTTCGTGGTGTCGGAGAAGCGGCACAAGCGGGGAGTTGCCCGCCGAGAACCGTTGGGCGCGCGTGGAGTTGCCCACCACCACCACTTTCGAAGATTTCTATTTTTGTTTGCTAAGAATGTGCCGTGCATATTGCTCGCTATAGTCACAGGTCGACCCTGATCAAGTCAACTCGCAAGAGACAGCATACATTTGTTAAATTTAAGGATGAACTGTCCAATCATTAATGGGATATCAGAGACCTAACTATGAGGGTCTCAAAAAAAAAAAAAAAAAGACCTAACTATGAGGGACCTCTGGGAACTGCTCTTGCCTTTGATCATATCCATGCGCAGACCACTGTGTCGTGGAACCTCGACCGCTTCCCCAACCGGCGGCTCCTGCGGGACGTCGGGCTTGGGTTGGGAGGTCTTGGCTGCCGGCACTGGTGCTGCCGTCGATGGCCTAGACTCCGGCGCCCGAGCGCTGATCATGATGTAAGATAAGATGGCGAGTACCATGGCGGCGAGGCTCAGCAAAGCCGGCAGCCTGAAGTATCCTGGCCCGAGCAACCTGCACCACGTGTCGATCTCCCTGGTCACCGGCGCGTTCCACACCACGCCGTTCAAGTACAAGCCTCCGGCGAGGAAGGTCGCAATCCTGCTTACAGAAGCCTTTCCATTCCGAGATTAACCATCACAATGAGTAGCTACGGAGATTAAGATAGCTACGCACACACTACAAGGCAAGCCAGATCGTGACTAACCACGAAAGGACAGCGGCGATGATGCCGACGACCCGCTTGGACTTGGAAGCGCCGTGCTGCGGCCTACAACAGCCGCAGCAGCCGCCGGCGAATGAGGCGACGATCTGGGCCACCACCAGCAGCGGGACAGCGACCAGCGCCAGCACGAAAGCCGCGTTGGGCGGGTACCTGCACACGCCTTCATAGATGTCGATGTCGATGTCATACCACTGCCAAGAACAGTCATCCGTCACAGCAACTTATTATGGTTGAAATACACAGCAAAGAGTGGAAGAATGGTCTTGCAATAAAGAAGAAGGAAGGGGTGGTTCTGTGCTTACGGTGAGCCTTTTGGCGTCCGCGATGAACCCAAGCACGGCGCTCGCCACACCGAATGATCCCACTACGAGGGATAGGGCGATCACGCCAACATCCATCGTAATGCTATCTGGCTCGCTTCCTCTCTCGGAGATGGATATGGCGGGAGGCTAATGATCAACTATTTCTCTTGTTTATATGTAGAGAACGCAGAGAGTATGCGCTTTCAATAAAAGCAGGGTAAATAAAGAGCTTAAATCAAACATGCCCACTAACAAACATCAATTGCTCTATATATCTCAAATCTCAAGGAGCCACATTACCTCAACTGTTTCATCCATTTGATTTACACTATGTATTTGTTCCAGCCGTTGGATGCACTATCTTTGCCTCCCTTCAGTCATTCAATAGGTGAAGTACTCGATCCTCTTGCCTGCTCGGTTGCTACAACCAAACTCTTCTCATAATACAACATCAAATTCGTCAGTTTGTGGAAATAAAGAAAGGCATCAGTTTTTGTTTTTCACAATTAAACCCACCAACCAGACAACCATTACCTCATTGACTTCTCTTCAGTTTCTGTAGAAATTATGCTGGAGATCGAGCCCAATCGTTACTAACGGCCGCTTGATTACTAATTAATACAATGCTTTCTCTTTGATTTGTAATTTATTCGCTGCATCTTTCCAGCTTCCTCACTGAATCATGGCGATCCACCAGTTTGATGTGTCCTCCGCCTCACAATCGCCTCCTGCAGACTGCAGGCAGAGCAATCGTTCAAATATCGATTTATTTGCCAATGAACGCAGGTGGTGCAGTCGGTAATATTATTTTGTTAAGAGAGATTTTATGGTGTTTACGACGTACCAAGAGATAAGAGATATTGGACAGTTGATCAAGAGAAAGGCAAGGTACGGAATAAAAATTATCATAATTAATGGCAGGTGTAATAATATGGCAACTAAGAACCTTTTGTTTGATTAAGTAAACCATGAGATTGTTTACTTCTCTTATGACCTCTCTCTCTTCCTTATTTATTTATTTATTTATTACTCAATCTCTTCCCTATTCCAATTTTTTTCTTTTTTTTTATGCAATCTCTACCCTGCTTGTCTTCACGGTCAAGGAGATGATTTGATTGCCATCATCATGGGACAAGTATTTTTTCATGGAGAAAAGCCTGAGATCTACGCACAAGCACGGTATAATAGTCATGACGGCATGTGATTGACCTAACGTGATATTATTTACTCAATTGCTCCATAATTACTGAGTTTATATATTGTTCCAATGACTCAATTGAGTAGGATCGAGAATTCGAGATGGGCCTGCAGTTGGGAGCAAATTCAAATTGAATGTGGCGGGTGCTAAGATCATGATGTTTGGCGCAATTATTTGTACATTGATTACAATATTAAGGTCCCTAAATTTTGTCGTTGCATTGCAACAACCAAAAATACAACCTAGCAAAATTGAAAAAGTTCTAAATATAGCACAACAATAAGTAAGTTACCCAATAAAATCCCAACCATCCCGTCACCTGCACTCCACATCGTCTTCCTCCTTTTGATTGTCTTGGTTACCATGGCCATGAAACATGTAAGTTGAAATTAAACAAGTCAATATCATGGGCATGAGACTATATGACATCGCCGCAGCATCGCCTCCAGCAACGCTCGCATTAGCCTCTAGAGGTATCACTAGGGGTGGGCACGATTAACCAAATAATTGAAATTTACCGACCCAAAATACCTAAATAATTTAAGAATTTCAGTTAACCGCATAAAATTCGGTTTTCAGATAGTATTAACCGAACTACCGAAAAAATCAAAATGTTAGCCCAAGTGTACTTTGCGGCCCAAAGTATTGAAGGCCACCATGCTGGACCATAACACACCAGCCCACGCACTCCCACCAGCCAATTGAAGCCGACCCTTGGCCTACATGGAAGTAGTTGCAGGCAAGCACAGGCGGCTACAATTGCTCAAAAAAAAAAAAAAGCACAGACGGCTACAGCGCGGACGCGCGACTGCAGGCAGCTACGTACAGCGCGGACGCGTGACTGCCGCCTGCCGGCAAGGCGTGAATGCGGCGGACGTGCTGCAGGCAGAGGCGACGAAACGCAGACTCGCGGCGCGCCATCAGGGCAATGGGACAGTGAGTTGGGGATTTTTTTTAAAATAATATCTTTATTAACCAGAATTACAAAAATAATACTAGAATTGGAAAAATAGCAAAAATAATACACTGACACTCGTTGGTTGCACGAAAATTCAATTTTCGTTTGTTGGTCGCACGAAAATAGGGTTTTCGTATGTTGGGCGCACAAAACTAGTTTTCTATTCGAAAATAGGAGTAGTAGTACGTTGGGCGCACGAAAACTAGTTTTTTATTAAAAAAAGAGTAGTAGTATGTTGAGCGCATAGCTACTAGTAGTAGTACGTTCAACACACGAAAATTGTGAATTATTTTTTTTTGGCTCATGCAATTTTTGTTTCTCATTTGATTAGGATGTATTTCCATTTATGTGTGGTTTCTTATTTTTTTCCGTACGTAAGTGATTCAAGAAAAAAATAAGTCCAATTTACTCACCGGTGATTATCCAAATGGTTCAACTTTACGTTATGAAAAAAATACAGAAAATAGAAACTACAGGTTACGTCTATTTTATTTATACAATATCAAAGAGTCGCAAGTTATGACAGACCATCCGAAGCTGTACTGAAGAATAAAATAGATCCACATCGTTTGGTTAAATTAATCAATGGGGAATATGAAAACATATGAACACTTACATAGAGGAGACATAAATATTTTTTCTGGTAAGTGGGTATATGACCCCCCCCCCCCCCTTGCGTTCTTGCCCGTCCGCCCTTTATCCCCTCAACTGAGACGCAAGTTGGTTTTTACAATTTTCGCCAATATTTGTTGCATTGTACAAGAAAAACTAGTGCAATATGCAGTAATAATACATGTGTATCGAAGTGACGCCTGATTAACCGGCGATGCATTGAGCTAATCATCAAGCCACTCATTTCGGGTTTGGAATGCGGGAGTTCTACACCGTTCATACATGAACAAATTACCAATTAACCTATAATTAGCACAACTCTCCTTGCAGAGATATATATAGGACATAGATAGAAATATGGCGTGGCAAAAAGCCAGAAATACATCCAAAGATTCGTGTACATGATTTGGAATCAAATTAACGCGCACATGCACAACGCGATCGGGGAGGTCGTGTCTTTCCTCAGGCCATCATCACTTCCTATGCAGGTTGTGCTTCGGGCTGAGGGCAAGAGCGCTGCGGGTTCCACTACAGCTCCGCTACGGGTAAGGCAACCGCTTCACCAGTCTTCGGCGAAGGACGTGCGGGTTCCCTTTGGTGAGGACGTGCGGCAGGTACTCATTGACGACGAAATGGGGGTGGTGCTGTTGGAAGGTGAGGCGGTGGCAGCGGCGCTAGACGACGCTTCCTCCCTGGGCCTGGTCTCCGCTGCCGACCACCAGAACACGGCTCCGCAGAACTCTTGGCGAGCTTTTGCCCCAGGCGCAGGCTGAGCACGACGTCGCTGCCCTCGGGCCTTGGCGTCTCTGTCTGCCCGGAGCGCGTGCGCCTCCCGCAAGCAGGCGGTGCTCAGGTACGCCTAACGCTCAGGTAAGCAGGCTTGAAGATGTCCACGGTGATGTTGGTGTTGAGAAAGGCGAGTATCGACTTGGAGTGCCACGCCACACGTGGTGGTTAAAGTAGGACTTGAGAAGGTGCCACGGAGCGTACACTGCACGAACCAAAGCCCCCTGGCCACGTTCCATGCCGCGCCTTGCATGTATGACGCCACCGCTACGTACCCTGCATACATAGGCCGGGATCAAACCAGAGCCAGCGATCGAGACAGCATCTCGCACACACGTGCGAGAGGTCAGAGGAGTGAATGTGTTCATGAACTCACCAGGCCGGAAAGGGCATAACAGACTTTTCCTGCAAAAAGGTAGACACATAAGAGATCTTGGTAAGAATGAAGACAGAATAACCTGCAAAAGAAAAATAGACCTCTGGCCAACATTCATCAGAGTTTACAGAGCAAAGAAAGCAAGCAAAACCAATGGGTTGATGTACTGAGTAACTTGTCATAAATGGAATATACATAATGAGTTTTGTTGTTCAAGACTTCAAAACTCTTTGTATGGCCACAATGTGTGTGGTGCACCCCCCCCCCCACACACACACAAAGATATACTCCCTCCGGATCACAATATAAGCATTCCAGGGATTCAAACTTCAGAATAGCTGAAGAGGTAAAAGACGCATGTGCCCTCCAAACCGTGTGACATTAATACACGCAACAGGGTAGGGAGAGAGAAATGGTGCTTCCGGCGAGTGGGCTTGATGGCGGGGACGTGCTGTTGGCTGCGAAGGGGGTCGTCGCCGGGGTGGTGGCCGCAGTCCGGGAGCCGACGACGAGGCTAGGTCGCGCCTAGATCTGGGATGGGCAGGGGCGGCGACACGACGAGGAGCGCATCCCACATCGCCGCCGAGCGGAGGTCGTCATTGCTGTCGCTGTCGATTGAAGCCCGACGAGCAGCACGTGAATCACTAACGCAGTTGCCTTGCCACGCCGCCACAGGGGATCAATCTCGTCGGAGGGAGGGCGCCGCCGCAAGGGGCTTCCTCAGTTCCTCCCCCCAACGAACCAACCACGCAAGGGAGAAGAGAGGGAAGGTCGCGCAAGGTTGGTCGCTGGCGTGGTCGTCAGCTGCGCGAGGAAGGGCGTTGGCCGGCGTCGTCGCCAGCCACGGATGGTGAGAGGCCGCCGTTTCTTGCTGTTGCGGATGGTGATGGGATGGGACGAGGCTGTTTGCCTGGGAGGATGTGTGGACGAGTCACGGGATGGCTGGGGGAGGATGAAGGACAACGTAATTATTGCAATTGTGTGGGCCCCACCTCTCCAAATGCTTACATTCTGAAAAAAAATTGAATGCTTGGAATGCTTAGATTTTGATATGGAGGTAGTATATGTGTGTAGGATACACAAAGCTACAAACCCCATCATTCTCTCACACAAATGCACAAAGGGTTGCATAGCCTTTGTCCCTACTATGCATGGCGTTCTACAAACAAAAACTAATAATAGTGTCCATGAGACAATCATTTTTGATGGTATCTAATAGAACGCAGAGGTGGGAGGTGGAGACGGGAGAGAGGGAGGGATTAATAGCGAGTAAAAAATGGCGATTAAATTAGGAGGAAGTGGCGATGATGATGCTAGGGAAGAGGAGAGAAGGCATGAAGACAAGCTCGGGGCGTGTGGCTTCCTCCCAACGGTTTCCTCGCATTTCTTTTTCTGCTTCTTCTGTCAGGGGTTTGTCTCACTCTGTGGGGCAAGAAAAAACATGTCCGGTTAAATTGGTTATCAAAAGATTCAAAACAGAGAACTATATACGAGTATTTAGGGAATAACAAAAGAAAAATAAATAATTGTTTAGCTACTGTTTGATTACTGATTAAGGCTCTGTTGGGCAGCTCGAGATGCAGCTGTTTTCTTCTCTGGTGCCAATAGGCCAACAGCGTTGTGCAGCAGCAGCGGCTGTACAACAGCTGTTCCGATCTCAACCTAGATGTAGCCATTGTGCAGTGGCGTTTTGGGCTGCTGCAGCCACAACATTTAGCGTGTTGGCTGCTGCGATTGCTTCAGAGTGTGCGGAGCCGTTTTGGGCTTTGCTGGCACAGCGGCAGCGGCAACCACAACAATCTAAACTGATCATATAGATAAGCATATAATAAGCTATGCAAGTGTAATTTTGACAAAATAAATAGACCTATAGCTTTCGTATTTCCTAATTTTGTAATTTTTATTGAGACACAAATACAATTAAAGATGATTGACACTGTAGAAGACACATGTAACAATTCATAATTAAATCAAAATGCCAACTTATGCGAAATGTGATGTGAATAAGCCTCACTAATAATTTGTTTTTCAAAATAAATGGCAAGAATGCTAGCATAATGGTAGAACTACAATTGGTAAACAAACAAAATCATATTTCTTTCCCACTAGTTTCCTTCATCCATACTCTTACTAAACTATGGGTGCAACATTTCAAATCTCTATAATTGACATTGGTTGCATAATTCTTCGCATATAACAATTAGATATCTTTGACTATTTCAATGATGCAATCCTTTGGTAGTAGTAGGCAATTTTTAAGGGAAAATTTGGTTGTTACTTATAATTATTTTATGCAACTGTGAAGGTCCATTGCAAGAGATCCTTCCATCCCTCAAAGAAAGAGGGTCGGGAATCTAAGTGTAACTGCAAATAAAAAACTACTACACATGTCTGTCAAATATGGATAGCTTGAACCGTCCAATCAGCCAAATGCTAAGGTATGGACCTGTGGTGTATCAAAGCTACTAAACTCACTGTTATTATTACTTTTTTTTTCCCATTTGAAGACAATTATTTCTCTTCTTTTTTTATACCCCTCGTTTCAGTCTCTCTGGGGACAAAACCATTTATTGATGCGTTTGTTTCTTGTGGAATCAAGAAACTGGATGATCTTCCTATACAAGAGATTTGTGGGAAAGACAGGATATTCTTGAATGGAAACTTACTTGGAGTGTGTGAAGACCCAGGCGAATTTGTTTTGCGTTTAAGGAGCATGAGGCGAAGCATGCAAATTGATTCACAGGTTTGAATTTCCTAATCCTGCTAAACTGGCATGCAATAGTTATCAATGATCTCAGTTTACAGATCCATGATTGTTCTTCTATTTCACATGATTTTCGAAAACACCCCTAAACTGATGTACACAAGCTCATAAATACAAAGACACAATATGTGTTGTGCACAAGCTCATAAACACAAAGATACAATGTGTGTAGTACACGAGCTCATAAGCACAACGAAACAAGATACATCTCTGATGTTGGGCACACAAAGCTACAAAGTGATTGATTGTTTGGCTTACTTACTTTATTGATTTAGTTGTTTTTATATTCTCATGCCATGGCAGGTGGCGGGATGCGGTGGGCGGGCGACGACGAGTTATTGTCGACCTCCCCTGCTCTGTTTCTGTGGCACAAAGCGATGCCTAAACTGATCCATTCTAGATATGTCTAAGCTGAAATTATGTTGTACCTCATCCATTTGAGAGATGTCTTAGGTGGTGATCGATTTAGATAGTCCAAGATTAAGGTATGAGGAAACTGAAATCAATGATCTGAGATGTAAAATATAGTTGTTGTTACATACTTTTTTCCATTTGAAGACAATTATTTCTCTTCCATTTTTATACCCCCTCGTTTCAGATAGCTCTCTGGGGAGGAAACCATTGATTGATGCGTTTGTTTCTTGTGGAATGAAGAAACTGGATGATCTTCCTAGACAAGAGATTTGTGGGAAAGACAAGATATTCTTGAATGGAAACTTACTTGGAGTGTGTGCAGACCCAGGCGAATTTGTTTTGCGTTTAAGGAGCATGAGGTGAAGCATGCAAATTGATTCACATGTTTGAATTTCCTAATGCTGCTAAACTGGCATGCAATATTTATCAATGATCCCAGTTTACAGATCCATGATTGCTCTTCTATTTCACATGATTTTTGAAAACCCCGCTAAACTATTGTGCACAAGCTCATAAACACAAAGACACAATATCTGTTGTGCATGAGCTCATAAACACAAAGTCACAATGTGTGTTGAGCACGAGCTCATAAACACAAAGATACAATGTGTGTAGTACACGAGCTCATAAACATAACGAAACAAGATACATCTCTGGTGTTGGGCACACAAAGCTACAAAGTGATTGATTGCTTGGCTTATTTACTTTTATTGATTTAGTTGTTTTCATGTTCTCATGCCATGGCAGGTGGCGGGATGCGGTGGGCGAGCGACGACGAGTTATTGTCGAGCTCCCCTGCTCTGTTTCTGCGGCACAAAGCGATGCCTAAACTGATCCATTCCAGATATGTCTAAGCTGAAATTATGTTGTACCTCATCCATTTGAGAGATGTCTTAGGTGGCGATCGATTTCAGATGGTCCAGGATTAAGGGATGAGGAAACTGAAATCAATGCTCTGAGATGTAAAATGTAGTTGTTGTTACGTACCTTTTGCCATTTGAAGACAATTATTTCTCTTCTTTTTTATACCTCCTCATTTCAGATAGTTCTCTGGGGGAGGAAACCATTGATTGATGCATTTGTTTCTTGTGGAATGAAGAAACTGGATGATCTTCCTATACAAGAGATTTGTTGGAAAGACAGGATATTCTTGAATGGAAACTTACTTGGAGTGGTTGCAGACCCAGGCGAATTTGTTTTGCGTTTAAGGAGCATGAGGTGAAGCATGTTTCGCCTCAACATTCAGGATTACATGCAAGTAGACGCTAGAAAAGAATTTGGCATAGCTGTTGCATACCCGAACATGCAGGGATACATGCAAGTAAAAGCTAGAAAAGAATCTGGGCCTACTTGCAGTTGCCATTGTAGTTGCAAGATGCCGATCATCTTGATTTCAAAACAAATTAGAACAGGCCGCAAAACACAACTCGCTGAATTATTCGCCACCAATCAACTCATCCACCCCGCGATTATCAATTTCCTTGACGGCCCGTTTGGATCCCCATAATTGAATTGGTTTCAGTCAATCAAATTCTCCAAAATTGAATTTGCTAGAATTCAATCATTCAGAAATTGATTCATTTCTGAATTTTGTGTTTGGGTGTCCATAGAAATAGATTGCAGGAATCAAAATCCAAACCATGTTTGGTTGTGTGGAATCATTTGAACACAGAATTGGCATGATACTCATTCCACAGCAGCATTAAAATTGCTCCCAGCAGTAGAAACAACAATGGAGATAACCCGACAATAAAAATTTGATTACAAACAATGAATATGCTTAAGTCTGCATATCAATATAGCCGAGGTTCACATGCATAGAACAAAGTCAATTTCAAATGTATGTACAAGGTACCCCGGCATTAAGCCATCGCTGACACAAATGGTCCCCAAAAACAAGCTTACATAGAAATTGAGCATAAAGTATGTTTGGAACCGGCCTAGAAATTGCTACAAAACATTGCTGGACAAGTGAAGAATATCATCAGGACAAAAAGGGGAGTGGATCCGACAGAATTCAAGGCATCAATCTACCAAGGATACTAAACTTAAGATCACTGCACTTGCTCGGGCACGGTAACCAAGACTGTCAAAGTACCTGCATATAGAAAGCACAATCCACCTTGTCAGTCAACTGATGAAAGCAGCATCTAGTTTCAGCAAAACTAGCAGTCCAAATCAGTGTCTATGAAAGGAAAGTGAGTCCTAAATTTCTGCAGTAAAACATGAAAGATACATGTCAAGTGGTTTTGCTGAAGACTGATCATCCTGCACAATCTAGCTATGCATCAAACACTACATAGCCAGGTACAGTCAATAGTGGGAAACTAGAATCCAGTCCACACGTACATGCATTGTAATAATAATTATACTAGTACACAAATAATTATTTATCTTAGCTATAGAGTCGATTGATCATCACACCATACTACTAGCAGAGAAACACTTGTCATTATATAATCAGCTTCCAGGAAAATGAAGACATCTACCTCTACATCTTGACTGTACCAGAACCTCACACTAAACAGATCTGAACAAATTGCGGCAAAAAAAAGAACATGCACTCTATATACTTAAATGTCAGTGGGATGAGTGCACTAGTGGTTACCTGCAAGACATGGGGGGCCGCCGTTCACTTCCTCAGCTGCTTCATAAGCCATCTTTTCCTCCTTTCCACAGGCAGGGCCATCATTGATTCGAACTTGCGTGCATTTTCAGTGAGGATGTCATAGAGCTCTAGCTCGGTGTCTTCATCAAGCCCCTCAATCTCCTGTAGCGCAGCAAGAACTTCCACTGAAGAGGGAAGCTTCGGGGCATCGTCTTTCAATGTTGCAGTAAGCATGTCCAACTTCTCAGACCATAAAGAGTTGAATGAGTCATCCGACCGCTGTCTCTTCAAGCTGCTTGTTGTGGTAGATGTCGAACCAGCTGGATCCTTGCTTGTACCAATTTCCCTAGCCATTTCCTTTGAGCTTTCAGCTGCTGTCCTCGCAGCCTCTCCATTTGTTTGATCTTTATTGTACACTACGCTGAGAAGATCCCAAAACTTCACAATCTTGTGCCTATACCCCTTTGCATCCTTGTTCCGCTACAAAAATGGATTGAGAAAAGTATAAACATCAAGAATATCCAACTAGTTGCTATCATCAGAATCTGACCTGTTACTTAACTGATGCTATTATCACAGCCTAGAAAATATCCAAGTAGTGACTCATATCCAAGTAGCTCTATGCAGAATTAGTAGCTATATGGTCAAACAACAATCAGAATGTAAATGGTTTCAAAATATTACCTCAACGTAATCATCCCATACAGAGTCACTATCCACTTTGAGCTTATTTTTCTCCCAATCCCATCCGAACCCGCTAGTGGACAAGAGACTAGATATGACATGGTAGTGCTTGTCAAAAGTCTTGCTGCGAGAATCAATGTTGCTTTTTGTGATGTTCACATTGCACTTCTCACGAACATTCTTCACAGCCGCAGTGTAGACATGAGGCTTCCATCCATTCTGACATCGGTCACCTTTGTTGAAGTACTCCACAAATGTATCAAGAAGTACCTTATCCATCTCATCGTTCCAAGGAACATAGCCTCTTGATGATTTCTGCAGCCAAAAGAAAAGGGTACAAGATGATTAGTAAAACATATAGACAACATTATGTAAAGAAAGAAAATCAAAGATACAGCTGTAGCATACATTTCAATTAAACTTGTTGACCACGTCTCGCTTGATAATCAGCAAACATTTCATTAGCTTTGGTGTCCCTAAAATGACTCCACTCATTAGTTGATTGGACCTGCGTAATCATACTCATCTCTCCTTGATTCTCAGCTGGAGCAGCAGATATTTCACTATCAACTTGCTCCATGAGTTGATCATCCATGTCCCGTTGCCTATCTCTCAGAAAATTATGCAATATGCAACAAGCATTAATGATCCTAATCTGCACCAGTTAGTATGACTAAGTCAGTACACATTCAAAGAAACTCATAATCGAATTTGGATCGACTAGCTAATGATGTTATACCTGAGTTTCTAAATCAAAATAGGAACTGGTCCTCAAGATGGCCCACCTCATCTTCAATAGTCCAAAAGTTCTCTCTACCACATTCCTTGCCGTTGCATGACGCAGGTTGTATAACTCTCTTGCAGTAGTTGGATTGTTGCCTTGAGCAGCCCATTCATTCAAGTGGTATCGTGTGGAGCGGTAAGGGGTAAGAAATCCTAGAGCATTTGAATATCCGGCATCCCCTAAATAGTATTTACCACTAGGGACAACAAATGCATCTTCACGCGACATGGCATCACGTAGTATCCGGGAATCTGAAGCCGATCCTTCCCATCCAGCTAGGACATATAGAAACTTCATGTGGCGATCACATACTCCTAAGACATTGGTGGTGATCCGCTGCTTCCTATTTCTATATCTCCCTTGGTCAGCCAATGGCACATTTACATCAATATGTGTGCCATCTAGTGCACCTAGGCAATCCTCAAACCATTTCCACTTCGGATCCTCAGGAAGAACAACCGCTGGATCTGGAAGCTTGATAAACTCATGGCTTAAGGACAGAATTCCTCTCAGCACTTCATTGAAGTGTCGACTGATTGGTTCAAGGGACCACCCATATGTGCTCTGAATAAGCCTCATTTTGGTGTCCTGGCCCACTATAAGCAAAAAGATTGCTACCTTTTCTTCTACCGACACATTTAGGGTATCCTGTAGGCCACACCTCACCCTTAAGATAGCACACAAGTCACCAAATGATCTCTTAGTTAGTCGCAAACTGTTATAACAATATATATTTGAACCCTGGTACAGATTGCGGAGCATTTGTTTCCTCCCCTCAACATTTCTCTCCAAAGCTTCCTCGGGATCCACAATGTGTCTAGGTCTTCTCCGTTGATATCGGTTTGCAATTATAGCCATAATGGAAACTGCTAGTCGACATCTATAACATGTTTGTGAGCATTTAGTTTATTAGCATGTACGTGCAAGGAGTTTATGAGCAGGACATTGGAAAAAAAAAAGTGCAAGCAGTTCAGCTTTAAGAAACAGATCGAACGAGTTCATTAGCAGCTGTTGGCACTTAGAAGACGTTAAGGAGTGATTCAGAGCAATGCACATGAAGTTAAGTGCTCGTTTTCTTCATTCTGTTTCCCTTATGATGATCTCGTTGCCATTCCCATTTCATAATGTTTGTACTCAAACGATTCTGCAAGTTAAGCATGTATAGTACATACAATTACTCAATGATTCTAGTTGGGCTTAAACTAGTAGGGTTTATGGCGCGGGGTGATCAGACAAACGGAATAGTAGGAAACGTAGCATGATTAGGCGGCGCTGACAGGCACACAGTCAGAGCTGAGGCTGTACCGGTCCTGTTCTCCAACTGTCCTAGTACCAAATTGAAAAACAAGTTTCAACAAAACTCTTAACGACCGCCGAATCTCGTCAACAAGACGATTCCAGCATAAACTGGCTACAGACGATTCCAGTTGTTAAACTGGCTACAATTATGTACAGTTCAGCATGTACTGTACATAATAATGTACAACTGAAATTCTTAAAGCTGCAGTGATAGCAATTTCAATGTACATGTAAATGACTTCTCAAAGAGCAGTGTGACCAATCTGGTTCAGCAGAAAACAGAGTTTCGTGTTTCGAACAATCTGAAAAATAGAGCTCACATCTAACTAGCTGCTAATTAGCATCACAAGAGCAGTGCGACCAATCTGAATTCATCAGTATTTCAGATAGTAATTGCTAAATCTGGTATCATCACAGGATGGGGTAGCATCACAGGAAGGCAATGTTTTTGCTAATCTGACAACATCAATATTTCAGATAGTAACTACACAAACATGAACCCAGTATTACCCTGCCTAGTGACAACAGAATTTTACCACCATTTTGCAGTCATGATACACATACTTAAATGCATAGTATATAACTGCAAAACCATTCACTCAGGCAACTGGTATAATCAGTAATCAGCAAACCTTCTACTAGCACCACAGGGCACTCATGTTTGAACAGACAGAGCTAGTGCATGCGCAAGTACAATTTGTTTGAACCTTCTACTAGCACCACAGGGCACTCATGTTTGAACCTTCTACGAGCACCGCAGGGCACTCATGTTTGAACACACAACAACAAAACGCCTATACAATCTGATTCATACTCGATAGAGAGAGCAAGCGCAAGTACCAACCATGTCCCCGTTCAGCTTTGTACCAAGCGAGATCTAGGCAAGTAAGAGAGGGAGGAGGGGAGACTAAGGTTACCTGGGTCGACATGGTGTGAGGCCGGAGGCGCTGCGATGGGGACGGAGAGGCGGACAACAGCAGCAGACGACGACGGGGACGAGGCAGATGGCGACCTGGACCAGGACACACGGACGCAGAGGCAGATGGCGAGGCAGACAGCAGCAGCAGATGACAACGGGGACGAGGCGGATGGCGACGGCAAAGCTTGGCGACGGGGACACGCGGACGGCGACGGCGCAGGCACGGCAAAGCTCGGCAACGGCGAAGCTCGACGACGGCGCAGTGGAGTCGGGCTTCGAGAGGCGGCACTGTGGAGTCGGGGTTCGGGAGGATTCTGCGGGTTTCTGAGGGTTTGAGGTCAGAAAGGCTAGCAGGCCATTTTCTACGGGTTGGAAAGGGCTGGAAATCTGAGTTTCATTTCCACGGGTCGCCAAACAGGCCGCCCCCTGGAATTTGATTCGATTCGGCCCAATTCGAAGGATCCAAACGGGCCCTGATATGAAAAGCATGAGAAGACAGGAGGCGGAGATGAACTGGCCCACCGCCACGGAAATAGGATTGGAACTAGTGCGAGTGGGCAGCGGAGGTTTATGGGACCCGCACATGGCTTATCCATGTTTGCATGCTCACGTGTCATGCTACTTGTCGGTGTTAAGAAACCGGCCGACAAGTAAATTTGTAACTACGGCGCCTAACAATCTTCTGTGATGGTGAGGGTTTTGCGAGAGAGGCAAGGTTTATACTGGTTCAGGCAATCGATGCCCTACGTCCAGTTCGTGGGTGGTTCGTGTTTCGACTTGCAGAGGGGAGCTACAAGTGTTGGCGAGGGAGGAGAAAGACTCCAAGCCTCTTCGTGTGTATCTCTGTGTCTGTGTGCGTTGTATCTCTGTTCGGACTTTTTTTTTTTTCTCATGCACCCAGCTCTCCTTTTATAGTCAAGGAGTGAGCCGGTTTACAAATGGGAACGGGGCTTTCGAGTTGTGGGCAGCGCGGCTACGCGCCGCACTAGTCTGATCCCTAGCCGCTACTGTGGCTCTAGTCAGGCGGCGTCCTGTCAGCCTGGTCGCCGGGCAGGTGGTCGAGCTGTCAACCCAGACTGTCGCGGCCATCTTGTCACCGGTCCGGTCTTCGTCCCTGTTCAGGGTGATGATGATGCCGTAGCCATCCCGCTGCTGTACTCGAGGTGTCAGGCGGCGCCGCGAGATGGGACGGGTGGCACTGTGCAGGTCAGATCGCGTGCCTGCAAGTATATGAGTTGCTGGGTAGAGTTAAGGCTCCCCAGCTACTCGTCGTAAATGCCTGTCCTCCTTGCCAGAGGAAAATCTTCTCGACGAAGTCTCCCAACTCGGGGTCGGGCGAAGCGCGGCTTGTGGGCCCGCCCGGCTGGGAGTCGGGCGAGGCGGAGTTCGGGGCCCGCCCGACTGGGGGTCGGGCGAGGCGGAGTCTGTGGACCCCACCCGACTCGGGGTCGGGCGGGGCGGAAGTCGTGGGCCCGCCCGACTGGGGGTCGGGCGAGGCGGAGTCTGTGGACCCCACCCGACTCGGGGTCGGGCGGGGCGGAAGTCGTGGGCCCGCCCGACTGGGGGTCGGGCGAGGCGGAACTTGTATGTGCCCTCGGGGTCGGCCGTGGGCCCCTCGAACGCTCTGTTGTCGTGTGCCTGTTCCTGTGGGCCCTACACAATTAAGCTGAGACGGTTAGCAGGATTAAGTATCCTAGATCAGGATACCCTGATTTGGGTATCCGTCAGTAGCCCCCGAGCCTGGGCGGCGGCCGGGGGTCGTGGTCGCCGTCGAGGCTTGTCGTTGTCTTTCCGAGGGTATTTTCGTACTACTCCTACCGGTGGGTGCGCGCGAGCGCACCCACCGGGTGTAGCCCCCGAGCCTCGGTACAAGTAGTTTACTTGTGCCGAGGGTGACAAAAAAGGTTTTCCCGAGACCACGCAGTAGGTCATTGTCTGGGAATGCGAGCCCCCGAGTCCTCGCTCGATGCGCGGATCCGTTCGAGGGTCGTTTCGTCTTTTTGTTTCGTCCGTGCCCGCGCGTCTTTACGATAAGACGGGACACGCATGAGCCGGCCACGTCATTCCTCGATGGTTCGATGCGTGGTGCTCGTTTAAGCTGCAAACGGGTGTGTCCGAGTGAAGGCCTCGGCTTGCCCTTCGCGGGGGTCCGATTGAGACTAGCTGGAGTCGGCCTCATTAAGATCCGAGTTCCTGCCTTTTTCGATTGCCGACTCCTTTCGCTCGGAGTCAGTGGGCTCGATGCCCTCCCTCGATGGGAGATCAAGGTCGAGGTTTTTTAGACTCGGACTCGGACGCTACCGTCAGAGGCCCATTGTACTACGGTGTACGGGTTGCGGTCGCTGGGGACCCCTCTTTGGTGGCCCCTCACTTAGTTTTGCCCTGGAGCGGCCGTTCGAATCCTTTCGCGGGGCCGGCCTTCGAACTCCTGGGCCGGAAACTGGGCCGTCGGGGCGTTTTCAGCCCCTAGCCTTTATTACTTGTGGGCCCGGCCGGGATTCCAAGCCCGCCTGGGCCGTCATCGTGCGTCGTGGAGACGCGACGGTTCGCCTTCCGCGCGGATCGAGGCCACGATCTGTCTTCGTGCGGTAGTGGAGCAGGCCATGATGGCGGTTTTTAAGGCACCTGCACCTGTTAGATCGAGAAACAGGGGAGGCGCGGGGAACGATGCGTCGTGTGAACGCGATAACTATAAAAAGGGGGATGAGCCCAACCTCATTTGTCTTACCAGGTTCTCGCGACCTTTCGCATCCACCGCCGCTCGCCTTTGCGCAAACCGCTTCGTCTTCCTCGCCTCGCTCGCTTTCCAACCTCCCTTCGTTTCGCCGTCGCTCCGCGTCCCTCGCCCGCATTCGCCATGGCGGATTGGAGCCGGTACAACAGCACCAAGGGGAGCCTCGATGCCCTGGTTGCGCGCGGCCTCCTGATGCCTCTCACCGCGGAGCGGGAGTGGCTGGTACCCGGGGAGGAGAGGATCCCGTCGCCGCCGGACGGCTACATTGTCTCCTTCCGCTCCTTCCACGAGCGCGGCTTCGGCATGCCGCCTCTTCCCCTCCTCCGCGGCCTGCTTCACCACTACAAGTTGGAGCTGCAGCACCTCAACCCCAACTCCATCCAGCACATCTCCGCCTTCGTCACCTTGTGCGAAGGTTTTTTGAAGATTCGCCCCCATTTCCACCTTTTCAAGTACTTCTTCACCCTCGCGCTCCAGACCAAGAAGGACGCGGAAGGGAATCCGCGCGCCGTCCCAATCGGCTGTGCTAGCTTCCGGCTCCGGAGCACCCGGGCCCGCGAGTACATCACCATGCCCGTCACCGACACCAACAAGGGTTGGCACGAGAGGTGGTTTTACCTCAAGAACACCGCGCTCGCGCCGCTCCCGGAGTTCACCGGGCGCCTGATCGAAGAGGCGCCCGAGTGTTGGGGTTGGGGACCGGCCGCCCCTGACAAGAAGAAGTTGGCCGACCTCTTGGGTACGATCGACAAACTCAAGAGGGGCGGCGTTGCGGGCGTCGGGGTCATCGGCGCCTACCACGTCAGGAGGCTTGCGCCGCTCCAAGACCGGCGCCTCCCCATGTGGGAGATGGGCCGCGACTTTGCATGGAAGGGGACCTGCATGGTGGACCCCCACGCGGAGCCACGGATTTCCGTCCGAGAGCTGAAGGCCCGGCTCTCGGAGGCGATGGGGAAGACAGCGGCGGATTGGGATAGCTTTGACTATCCGATCCCGGGCCACCCGCCGATGCTTCCGGAGCAGGGGGCCCTACAATTCGTGAGTTTTTCGGTTTGGTTTCGATCCCGATTCGGCATTGTTTCGATTTTCCCGATTTTTCGCTTATACACTTTTTCTTGGATTTAGACTGGCGTCGCCTTCCTTCCTTCTGCCGCCCCTCTTCCCGAAGTCTACGACGCCGTCCGCGCGAGCAACAGGGAGCAGGCGGAGCGGCAGAAGGCCCGCAAAGACCGCGAGGACGCCAAGAAGGCGAAACGGGTGAAGAGGGAAGAGGAGAAGAGACGGCGT